>FXXK01001311.1:105873-118711 GCA_900184695.1 Betula pendula
TGGTTATACTCCAAATGCCAGAAAAGAGAGACTATTTCCCAAGTGCTATCCCAATTGCTACCTGTCAAACATTGACCCTAACTCAGTGCTGACTATACTAATATCCTTGATTTAATTATTCAATACCTACAGTTTTAATTATATGAAACCTTTCTATTTGCACAAACACAAGGAGTTGGGTCATAGCTACTCAACATCTATATTCTAAACTTTGTTTCCAATCCAGCATCTTTTCCCCCACATGATCTTTGAGTCCAAATTGTCAACTGTGTATGTTCCAACTTTTACCGTGGGGGAGGGCACTTAAGAAAGCAAGCCAAGAAGAGATTGAAAGCCATTCATAAAAAATACATGGATCTTGATGAATGGGGCCTATTAGGGAAAAAGGCAATTGGAGGCAAGGTGGGTGTTTATATTAAAGCATTAAGCTGTGGGCTTCCCTGGAATGAATAAGGCCAAACTAGTTACAAAATTTACACAAATCTACGGAATTAACTATGATGAGACATTCCTCCAATAAGCCCCAAAGAAAACCTCAATTCGAGTCCAGCTTTTGGTTGCATCAAATTTTGATTGACCGCTGTATCAATTTGACAGTGAAAAGTGCCTTGCTTCATGGCGGATCTAGAAGAAGAAAATATATACTAAAGTTATTCATGGGCTTGAATGTTCCTGCTCTATGGTTAACAGTGCGCAAACTGCAAAAGACGTTTGTATGATCTGAAACCAATATGTTGGGAGAGCATTGGTTTGAGCTTTTTCCAAGCTATGCAAAGATTTGATTAAAAAAAAAAAGTGCAAGCCTGGATTATACACATTTTTTCAACATTTCTTTTCTCGAGGAAAGATAACGACCCTATTGTGTATGGTGGATGATATTGCTGTGATTAGAAAATGACGATGGAGGCAGATATGAAATTTTAAAAATTCTCTTGCAATGACTTGAAAAGACTTGGATATAGTTTGGAAGTATTTTCTAGGCATTGAAGTAGTGAGTCGAAACATGGTATATTTTTCTTCCCATCAGATATATACCCTTATCTTTTCAAGGAAACAAGGAAGCTCAGGATGTAACGCTATTGATAATCTTAGGTGGAGGTGAATGTTAAATTGGGTGAAAGTAAGTCAGAGTCCATCTGGGGTGACAAATGTAATATCAGAGGTTGGTTAGCAGTTGATTTATTTGTCTCACAGGCGTCCTCCACAAATTGCATATGTGTTCAATGTGGTGAGTCAATTTTATGCATTCGCAACGTAAGTCTCATAATTGGAAGCATTTTAACTCGCTACTTAAAATCCCTACACCAGGTATGGGATGTTATTTTCTTTAACATAATCAATCTGAAAATAGAAAGCTTACTACAGGATACAAATTGGGTAGGATCTATGATGGATTAGACAATCCAAATCAATGATATTGCCATTTTGGGGAGGTAATATTGGTCTTGCTTGCCATAACAACAATAGATGGTTGCACATCAGTGCAAAAGCAGAAATTTGAGCCATGGCTCATGGAGTGTGGTGAAATATTTATGGTGAAAAAAAAAAGATCTAAAGAACTTGGCTTTAATGATTCCAAAGATTGCATTGAGGATATATTGCTGACAACAAAAGCTGCGATTTCACATTTGCTACAATTCAGTCCAACATTGATCGAACCAAGCATGTCGAAACTTGATAGACATTTCATTAAAGCAACAAAACTACAAAGTTAGGTATAACCTGCTAACATACACACAAGGAACACATTGATATCCTAAAAAGAGAATGGTCAAATAGGGCCTTTCATGCAATTTTTAAGCAGGCTAAACATGCGAGATATCTTTGGCCTCAACTTGGAGGGAGTGTCGAGCGGCTGTTTATTTTATGTTTACTATATTATATAATTATTTTTGGAGGGCGTTTATGTATTTTTACAAATATGTGGCAACTATAAATAAAACAAAGCAAGGAGGAGAAACCTAAGCCTGAGTTCTCTTCTCTTTTCTCTCCGTCTTTTTCTCTCTTTTCTTGGATATATTATTTCAAATACTATTCATTCTTATGCCTCAACATATCATTGCCAGATCAGTATGGTTAATCATTCTTGAGAAACCAAATTGCCATATTGGGGTTGTAGTACAATTGAATTCTCAAGTATTTTTGAAAGGGGCACCAGCGGTGGAATTTTGTATAAAAAGTCATGATCACTATATATACTGGAAGGTTTATCCATATTGCAAACTGGCTTGGTTTATCATTAGAAATGAAGGGCTCTACCACTAGTTATGTATTTCTTTGGGGGAGGAAATCTAGTACACGGAAGAGCTAAAAACAAGTTGTTGTTGGGTTAGATCTACTTGTTGCTGAAACAAAATATTGAATATGTCCGATAGGTCTTTGCAACTTATACGGTAAGAAAGATGTTCTTCAAGAAATGGGGTTTAAAGTAGAAACATATGGAACTTTATGTGATAATCAAGCAGCATTCATATAGTCACAAAAACCCAGCTATTCCATTAGTATGCAAAGCCAATAAAGTAGCATTGACACTTTGTTGTTGATAAATTGATCTAATAAGAAAATAGTTATTCCATATGTAAGACGGAAGATCAATTGGCAGAATTGTTCACCAAAGCTTTTAGCATGGTACGAATTGCATTTATCTTGTTCGAAGTGGGGATTATATGGACAATCCAACTTGAGGGAGAGTTGCTCTACAGTAGGATAATTATATTTTCATCTTATTGTAATTGATTTGGAAATGTGATTAAGCTTATTGTTAGTTTGATGCATTCTGAATAAAAGTATCGTGACACTTCTTTAAAATAATAACCGTGTGTGTGCCGGCGTTAATCAGAAAATAACCACTACCACTTTCTACAATCAAACTTTACAACATGCACTCCCACATTTCAGATAGTCTAAATTCCCCTAAAGATGATTCCATCGATTTTTTGCCTTCGATCAATGCCCTTAGGACTATTTGCTAGACGGTGTTGGGACTCTTATGGGAGGACTTCCTCCTCCCTCGATGGCTCCCTCCTCTCAGACTCCTTTGAAACGTCGTTGTTCACCACACTTAAGGTTGATTGGAAAGAGCACTAATCTGCCCACATCTTCAAGCGTCGAACATGTCAAAGCCTCAAAAATGAGGAGAGTGTATGGGTGGAGGTTGAGGGATTTGAGTTACTTCAAATAAATTCATACTTGAATAATAAAGTTTGAATTTAGTTCATGGAAGGTATGCGTTTGCCTAGCGTGATCTTTCTCTTCCTTCTCTTTGTTCTATCTATTTGTTACTATTCATGCACACTATCATTAGCACTATTCACCACAGCTTTGAACAACTGCCCAGTTTTTTCTCTATTTTCTCCTACTTCATTCCCCCAAACAATAGCTCGATCTTCTTGAAAGCTTGAACCTAAGTTTCTCATTTTGACAGCAACTTAACCCTTTAGAACCTACCTTAAAAAAACCTAAATAGTTTGTTGGCCAGGAAATTTCCAACATCCAGTATTTCTCTTATAACCATAGCCCACCACCTATTGTATACATATGACAAAACCTTGACTGCAATAATACAAAAAATTGTCCTACGTCAGGGAGTTACTTGGCTGACCACAAGGCCAAAACAAAATAAGTACACAAACCTCCAATTTATCAACAAACTTAACTTGCCAGTATGGGAATGAAATGAATATGCATAGAAGAAAGATGGAGATGGATTTCTTATCATACCCTATATTGATATTGCTCTACCCCATTTTCTGATCATTGAGGCCCAAACTCTTAAGCATTTACTTTAAGCTGATCTGATCTTAGCCAAAGAAAGACAGCTGTGCTTTGAAATTTCATCGTCATCTGGATTTCCTGTCGGGCTTTCCTGTAAAGGCAGCTTTTCGAGCTTTTCTGTATCTTATTTATTGTGCTGCTTAATGTCCTAATGAAGCCATGATTAAAAAAAAAAAAAAAAGGAAAAAAAAAAGAGAAAACATCTGGATCAACCTCTGGATTTTACAAAGAAGAGGCCAACATAAAGGAAATTAGGGCTCTATATGACACTAGAACCAAGATCTTAAAAGAAGAGGCCAACTTACAGGGAATTTGATTCCCCTAGCATGCTGTGCTACCCATTTCTTGACATTTGATTTCCTTATCCAGTACTGGGACATAGGTTTGAAAACGGTAACCCCTGCGTAGTCAACCTTTCAGACCTTTTGGAGGTTCCCAGATTTCCAGCCTGCTAAAAAAGGGGAAAATGTAAATTTTATAAATCTTCTCAAGTGGAGGAAACCAAGTAAATGAGGGTGTAAATAATATATATATATATATCTCATATTATATAAGTCATACATTCTTTCTTTTCCTTCTTTTGCAGTTTCCATACAATTAATAAATCTCCAGCATGAAAAGAAAGCTGCTACAGACTCTGTCTTTGAATGATCCTCAGATAATTCTTGCCATGTGCATTGCCTCTAAGTAGCGTTGGAAAAATAATAAAATTAATAAAGTAATATTGAAGAAAATATGTTGCCAAAAATTATTTTAAGTAAATTCATGCCTCATTGCCATCAAAACCACCACACAATTCTGACTCCTTTAAAATTTCAATGGCATTATGAAGGAGTGGTACTCACAGATTGCTGCCACCAGGGTGCATCATATGATATATAAGCTGTTGCCACTTGGTTAATGTGCACGAATTTGTTTTTCATTTAAAATTGATTCACAAAACCTGAGTGCCTTAGTTGGACGCAATAATTACCTAAAAATTTGAAAAGCTCCTTGTTATATGCACCTTTCTCATCATTGACATGTAATCCAACTTATATGTTATGCTAACTAAAAATTGATTGGGATTTTATTCCAAATTAAGCTCCTTTGTCAAAGCATGCTTCAATCCATCTTTTTTTCTTTTTCTTTTTACTTGTTGGCTAATTTTATGGTCCATTTTAAAAATTCCAGATTAAATCTGGCATGAATATTTCCTAAGGAAATTGGGTCTGAATTTATTCAACAAGGAAATTACTCAGCCTTAAAATCTAAAATTCTATTCATTAGTCAAAGTGGAATCACAAGCTTCTGCTAAAAACATGAGCCAAGCCTCTAATAAGATTATAAACGAATAAACCTTATACTTTGGGAAAGAGTACACGTTGCCATTCTTATAGGTCTCCCTTCGGAGGGAGAGGATGAATTGTTAGTGCTGAAATTTGCCAAAGATCTACTACAAGGTCACCAATCTCAGGGCAATTTTGACTCAGAAACTCCTCCATTAGCAAGAAAAAGTAACAACAAAAATCGAATTAAATTTTTTGTATGTAGGATGCAAACATGAGTCATGATTTTATGCAGCGTGAGATCTGAGGGAAGGCCAACTACCGAAATCTATGCTCAAAGGACACATGCTGTGTATTTATCTATTCAAATTATTCAAATTTATTATATTGACACATATTCTCCTTCATCCCAGGCCTTTATTGATTTGCTTGTATGCAGAAGTATCTCATATTTAAAACCCTAATGAAAAGAATCAGTCGCCTAAGCTTCTTGGACAAAAAAGTTATTAACCACTTTTTAATCTCTACACACTTTAAGTTAAGCAGAGATCAATTCTTTTTAGCACTGTTCTGAACAAGGTATCCCGTCTCAGGCAAGCTATACACCATTTTTTCAATTCAAAAAAGTGTCCTAGAAATCAAATCAACAAACATGGTATCCAATATACAGGGAACATGGCACAAACAAACCTGAAATAAGTTTTCCAAGGCTTTCCCTGACCTCTTGAGGTCTCTTGCAAGGTATAGAACTTAAGGAGCGAGTACTCCGTATAAGCTTCATCCCTGCAATGCAACCATAATGCAAATGCTTGCTGCAATACCTTTTCATCAAGTCTAGGCTTGCTTGTGCCCAGCAACTCAAGCTGGCTTACCCGCCAGTTTCCTCTTCCAAGTTCTTCTGATTCTCTTCCAATTCAGCAACCACCTGCTAATGATGCAGAATATAGGTGCTTGAGAATTTTTGAAACTATGAACAGTAAAATTACATTATGTCCAGGAAGTTTAATGCTTACCCTAACCCTTGACATTTTCAGACCTCATTCCTGGCAATCTTTAGCCTTTCTACCTCTAGACCTTGATGCTCTTTTTACAGATGGAAACAGTAGGCTTTCCAAAACGTTTCTCAATGGTTTTTGAGGGCATGACAGGAAAAGAAATTTCAACTGGCATTTTTCAATGTTCTTTCTCTTCTGATTTTCTTTCTTTCATTCCCAGACGTGAACAATAACTTTATTATCCTATGGTGATCCTCTACTTTGCTTTTCATCTTGTGCTCTCCAAATATTCTCAGTAGGCACATCAGACAAATCAAAAAACCAATTTTGGAGAATTTATAAGGGAACTTGATAGATAAAAGTTCGAATAAAGTTTATAGCTCCGAGGCCTCCTTAGTTGCATTAAAATATCTCTTTTAAACCCTAGGACGTCTGAATCAACCAAAGTTTTTCTCTAAAACGTGAAGATCTTTCCATTAACAAATTGAAATGTGCTGCCCTGCACACCTTTCAAGGCTCGGTGGAATGGAAGCTACATTTGTCCTCTTAACAGGCACCCTGGGGTATCATAAAACACGTTCATTGTAGACTACTGTATGACCTCTTCTTACGTTTTTCTGAAAGATAAGACCCTACAATAAGATTTTCAAAGCAAAAAGATGTTGTTTAAGAGTTGCCCTCAAAGATACATATGCCGGTTATGAAGCATAATGTACAGATGTGGGATATGACATTGATATACTGAGGAAATGCTGATTCGACAATTTTCAAAAGTATGACACAGTCTGATACGTATAATTAATAAATGTAACGCATGTATGTATGTAGATTTGTATTATATGCATACACGGTATATACTTATCGTAACATTTCTTGTTAGTTTGTAATTATTCTATACACACACACATCACAATAATTGTGCCTTGGAGCATATTATTGCATGCAATTTGCCTATGAAAACTCAACAATGATAAACCTTCATGCTCTTCCATTCTGAAAAATCATTTCTTCCAAGAATTGTGGAAGCAGCAGGTGAACAAGTGTATGCCTGCAGGAGGATCTTTATAAAAAGCCTCACTCTCATCAGAAATAACAGACACGGAAAGACTGCCTTGGTCAACGTTGATAGAAGCCTCTTGCCTCTAACTTTCATATTTATATTCAAAGAGTAAAATACGATATAACAAAATAATGAATAAAACATAACACAGTTTGCAATGCCAATTTAATACATTGAATCAATTGATGCGTGAATGCAGAATAAAACCCAGAATTGCGTTCGGAATCGAAGAAAGTTGGTTGGGAAGGAATAGATGGAGTGAAATAGATCAAGATGATGGAATATTTTCCATGTTTGGATATTTAATTGAGAAACATGTGGATGAAGTGGGGAGGGTAAACTTCCTATGCGGACATACTTTACTTCTCCAACCAAAAGTGGGCGGGAAGTGGCATAAAGCAAGTGAACCTTTTTTCATTTTCTCGTGTCACAGAAATACCCTACTTAGTTTTAAAAGAATAGAGAAAAAGCAAAAAAAGAGTACGATTACATTTCCGTTAGAAGACACTCAATCGTCCTTGTTATCCAAACAGCGAAAAGAGAAGTTATATTTCAGTTTCTCACCACTCTCTTCCATCTCCTTCTTACCACCACTCTTACTTCTTATGTATTTCTGTTAAATCACCACTTACTCCAAAAGGCTTAAGCTAATAAGAAGAAGGATGAATTTAGTCATTAATTCATATTCTAAAAAATTTTTTGTCTACCTAAAATTGGCCAAACATAGTGGGATTACTTTGATCTTCCTCATGCATTCTTTGTTGAAGATGGAAAACCACTAAAGTGCTGGTCGGGAGGATGCAGCTCAGTTAGAAGTAAACATAAATACAATTTATCTCACCAACTCAAAGCTAGTATCACTTGTGGAGTATTTATATCAAAATTGTAATTTCACTTTTTTTTTTTAATAAGTTAAGTAAAAATTCAATAAAAGGCGCAAAGCACAACCTTATCAATTTATTTTCACATTATAAAGGGGAAAGGAATAATAAATTAATGGACAAAAAAAACCAACGATGAATCTACCTAATTAGTTGTTTAGCAAGTTACATCAGAGTATGTCTAGATTCAATTCGCTAACAACCTGATCCCTTTGGGCATGATAAGATTCACAATGAAAACTTAAGCGCCTATACAAAGAGCCAAACCTATTGAAATCAACTTGGAGGAGTTTAAATTCCATTCTACAAAGTAACTGTGGGCCGGCCAAGCCTTTAGATTAGAAGACCCGTTCCTAGCAAACTCTAGAATGGCCATTTCTGCACTTAAGGTCTGCTATTGATACTTTACTTCTTTTTTTTTTTCTTTTTTTTGGCTTAAAACATGGACTTTCCAGGATGATGGGTTAGTATAAACCTATTTAAGCCACATTTGATGGCATTAAAAATATGCCATGAGAAGCGTTTTATTGTTTGTAGGAGTGCATAATTCAAAAACTTAATCAACAGCAGAATATGTGCGATTCTTTTTTACTTTTTCGTTTTTTCTTATGGCGGAGCCCAACATATCACATGAACCCAGGTATAGAGCGCAGTAAACTCACCATAAAGGAGAAGAAGAAAGCCTGGAAGCGGTGGAAATTGGAGAGGAATGAGGGGACTGAGTTCGGAAAACCACTTGGGTTAGCCTAGAAACCGAGACCCATTGTGTTTCTTGAGAAACCAAAATGGCAGAGAAAAAAAAAAAAACCATGTAATTTGTGGATAATGTGGGGTGGTGTCACTCTCCACCCACTGGTTCTTTCATCTACCAAATGCAAGAACAATTGCCGCCATCTTTTGGTATTATGGTTGGTGCCCATGAAATCTTAAAAAACCGAAAACAGAAAGTCATTATGCTAAAAACTTGTTGCCGGGCTGGACGTCCATGATCGCTTCAATATTTTGGTTCGTCAGCCCGGTTTCGAGCTTCATCTCAATTTTAGTCCAAAATCCAATAAATCATGGGACTCCAAGATCGGTTAAACGCATTGGCAAACTCAGCCCCTCGGTGGGCTTAAATTCTGATCCCATAGTCAAGCTTACCTTTTTTTTTTTCTTTACTACGTTCAAATATTTCTTTAGGCAACCAACAGGTAATGGGTATATGGGTGCTACATGGCGGTTAGATATTAGCGCTTGCCATCCATTATTTGCAACTATTTGCAATTATCTGTTAGAAGTAATGCATTGACAATAGGCCCAGAGGCTGATTCAACAGTAAATCATTTTGCGGCTGCCCTTTTGTATAAAAAAATTAAAAAATAAAAAAATAGTTTTAATGAGGGATGGGGTCTTACCAAAATCAGAAAAAGTGCCCCAGGCCTGAATGAACTATCATTCAGCCTGGGCTGACCTTTATCATTTAGCCTTATCTGTATATGTACATGCAGATAGGCAAAAATTAACTATCCGCATATGCATTTAAAGGTATTCGGATGTGCTTTATATATAATATATATTTTATTTATATTATATCTATATTTATTAAATTCACCAAATTAACAATTTTTCAATTTTGAAATAAATTAATAGTTATGTTTACCCAATGGGATGTTGGTTTTGCCAAAATAATATGAAATCAATATATTTTCAAAACATTAGGGTTTAAAAAAAAAAGGGGTAAGCACCTTTCTAATCCCTCTGGCAACATTGAATAATAAATGATTATTTCGATTTCAAAAAGTATACATGTGCGTAACTATAGTAACTATAATACCCAATATTGATACTTTTGTTTAGCATTTAGTCAACGAAACGTCACATCACCACCACTTTAAATCACGACTTAGGAAAATTAATAAATAATAATAAAACTTAAAAACAAAAACAAAAAAAGAATTTTTTAAAAAAAACATATGAGGTGGTTGGCCACCCCATTTTAACCAAAGAGGTGACCAACCAACCTAGCTTGCTAAAAGGGGGTGGCCAAAAACCACCCCCAAGGCTCATTGGGGAATGTTCGGCCACCCCCAAACCAGCCAGTTAGTCTAGGGGTGGGCCGGGCCAACCCCAAGGCTCTTGGGGGGGGTGGTTTTGGCCGCCCCATAGTTTTTTTTTTTTAAAAAAAATTGTATTCTTTGTTTTTTTAAGTTTTATATTATTTTATTAATTTCTCTAGCTGACGTGGCGTTCAACCCTAAGAGCCTTGTTGAGTTGTCCTCCTACCTGACCTACTTGACCGTGTCGCATTTATAAGTGGTGATTGATGTGAACTTCGTTTAAATGTTAGACGAAATGGTGACGGGAAGCTACCAAATAGGTTTATGGTTTATACAGGTACACCATGTGACACTTTTTAAAATCGAAGGATAGCCATTAGTCGTTCATATATACCACAGGAACTGGAAAAAAGTTTTACCCCTAAAAAAATTGAACAAAAACTCAAAACACTAAAAATCATCCAAATTATTTTTAATCGTTTAAAAGAGGCCTTAATAAAGATTTAATGAAGGCTCAAAAGGCTCAATACTCAATATGCGGATGGGGAAAATTAAAAACAAAAAACAAAAAAATGTTTTAAAGTTCAAAGTTATTTTTTTTTATTTTTTGTGCTAATTAAATAACCAACGAAACGACAAGCAAAACTAAACAAACCTAAAGAGAAAAGGGCTATCCCAATGATTCCATGAGCGAGTCTGGCCTGTGGTGGATCTTTACTCTAACAATAGGATAGAGGGGAGGAGGTGGAGCAGTCGGTGCAAAGTTCCAGAGTTCCAAAAGAAAGTAGGTTATTTCAAGGATTTTCTAAAGAAACTTTGAAAATTCTGGATTGGCGTAGAACATGACCGTCATTAATTTTTTTTTTTTTTTGTAAGTTGACCGTCATAAATTGAATGTTGTACAATAATCTTCTTTTTTCTTTGGTCTTACATCTTGGGACGTTTGGAATGCTTGGGCGCTTGTACTGTTCACGTTTTTTATTTTTTCAAAAAAAAACATTCCCACTTTTTTATATCACATCAACACTTTTAACAACTTTTTCACTTTTTATATCATATCAAATATTTTTTTATTACCATTCAAATAAAATATCACTTAAAAACAAAATTTTCACTTTCCAATACAAAAATTTACAACATTTCCACTACTTTATATCAATCAAAAAGTCAATAATCCCCAAAACACAATCCACCCTTTGCCAAACACCCCCCTTGGGGTGTGTTTGGCAAAAGTTATGGGTTGGGTAGGTTGGTGTTGACTTTTGATGTGGATATAAAGTAGAGGGAATATTGGTAAATTTTTTGTATGAAAAAAAGTGAAAAATTTTTGTTTTTTAGTGAATTTATATTTATAGTAATAAAAAATAAAAAAGGTGTTTAAAAAGTGTTGAGTGATATAAAAAGTGGGAATATTTTTTTTTGGTTTAAAAAAAGTGTATGAATAGTAACATCTCCTTAAACAGTAAAACCGTTTCCCAAACATGCTCATTGAAAGTTTGAATAAAATAAGTTATCGGAGAGAGAGAGAGAGTTAGACCAAAAAGAAAAAACAAAAAAAGAAAAGACAAGAATGATTTTCATAAATTAATTTAGAAGTAACTTTACTCTATCCAGTAAACTTTAATCACTTTTATAATATATTTTTAAATATTAAAAATTTTAATTTAATGTATAAATTTTAATTTTTATAATCATCACCTATCCCGTTACAATTTGGGTTAAATCAAACATCAAAGGGTAAATGATCTTTATATTCCTATAAATTATAAATTACAAAATTAATTTTAAAAATAATTATTTTTAAAAAATATGGGTTTTTAGTAGGTTTTAAGCCTTCGTAGTGTTAACAGAAAATCTTTAACGAATTCGGTCTAACATTGTAAATTTTTTTAAGTTACATAATATAAAGTGAAAAATTTTTGAATTTTAAAAAAGGTAATTGTAAAAGCGAAAAAAATTTAAGAGATTAAGTAAAGTTTTCCCCATTAATTTATAACTAACTCCTTTTTGTTTGTTTTCTTTTTAATTGGTGGGCTATAAACTTTGATAAGATTGATAAGGAGATATGAAAATTGATTGTATATGCCAAGCATTTGTCACTGATACTTTTTGGTAGAGGTGTACAAGCAGAAGGTTATTAACCACCTAATAACTGCTCACTACTAAAAAACGCTAACTGCATAACTACTTTTGTAGGTGATTAGTAATTTTAAGGATAGGGAGAGACAGTTAATAACCGCTAACCGCTTATCCTTATATATATATATACAAAACGACATCGTTTTGGTGCGTTTGATATAAGATTTTTGTTTTGAGTTTAATGAAATTGATCTTTATTCATTATAATAATAATAATATACTTGAGTTTTGTTACATTTTAAAGCTTTTTTAATTATTTAAAAAAATGCCCAAAATCATCTTAAATAGGCCCTAAAAAGAAGCTCAAGGAATGCTTAAACCACCAAAATATCCCCAAATGCTAATTTATAAAAAACGGCTATGAGTTTCAATAACTGCTAATCAACGGTTATTTTAAAACCGTTAACCGCCTAAGGCGAAGCGATTGTGGTTACAAAAATTCAATAGCTGTCTAAGGCAGTTGTCATTGGCGGTTAGAGGCAATAACCGCTAACTGTAACTGCTTTTGCATCTTTACTTTTTTGATAACTAACGAAGGGATCGTTTGAGTGTTCTATTTTTTTTATTCTTTTGTTGACTTTTTATAATTGTGAATATCAAGAACAAAAATTGGAATTATGTTGATGGTTTAGAAAATATGTTGGGAATGTAAATATATTTAAAAAAAGTAAAATTAAATTTT
>FXXK01001311.1:123526-141251 GCA_900184695.1 Betula pendula
TCTTAAATAACATGAACATATTGTTTTGGTTTGAAAACTAAACTTATAAAATAGAATAATTTTATGTAAAGTTAGACTTAATTCTTACATCGAATAACATGAAAAATTACTATTATTATAAAATAAGTGACATATTATCAATGCAAAATGAATATTATTTTTATTTACATTCTTGCGATTTATGTGTACAAAAGATTTATGCTAAAATTATCTTTTGATTTATTAAAAAGAAGTGTTTTTTTTTTTTTTTTCTAAAATGAAGAAAAAACCTTTTAGAAGAAAAGAAAAAAAAATTGATTGCCTTGATAACATACACCTTATTAAATAAATAGCATTTTTTAAGCTGTTCAATTCAAAGAAAAACAACGTAAAGTCACATAATTTTAGAATTTACGATATCTCTAAAATTGTAGTGGATCATTCTTCCATAACTTTTTTTTTTTTTTGAATGTGAATTTTCACTTTTCCATTGATAACAATTATTGAGCAAAAACTCTTATAATCAAAAGCTAAGGCAATAAGCCACAAGCTTTGATAACCATAGCCCAAGGCTATGAACTTATAAGTCATAGACAAAGACAAGCAAATATCTATGACATAATCTTCCATACACCTATGTACAACTCCGGTTATAGATCAAATCTGCAACAAGCAAACAAATTCAAACACATAGGCAGTCCAATTCACATCAACATTATTAAAACTCCCTTAACCCGAAAGTTAGGAAAAATCACCTTCCTCAACCTGAAGGGCAGGGATAAACAGTAATATAAATAAAATTAAAACAAACAAAAGTAAGTAGCACTAAGCAGATCTATCGACTAGAAGCGGAGGGAGGCTGGCCGGCGAGGGAGAAAAGAAGCGTAGGAGCCCGGAACACAGTGGAGAGGTGCAAGAGGGGGGAAACTCTCTAAAAGTTTCAGATTTGATTTTGAGAAACCAAAACTAAAACTTTCAAATAGCAGNATCCGATGTTATGGATGACGAAAAAGGTAGAATCCGGCCATTGATGGTGGAGAGGACATCGGCAAAATCTGCTGTGCTTATCACGTGAGGAAGACAAGGGGGAGGAAAAAATAAGGAAGATATCCCTCATCCCCTAACTGTCGTTTTTTTTTATTTCTCTCTTTAAAGCGGCTAGAATTTTTTTATGTGCAGGTGATCCTAATAAGCTATTTTTAAAGAGGTGATCATCTTCCATAACTATTACAAGTTTTAGTCTGTTTTCCTCTATACACTTGCTAATTACTTTTTGTAAACTCAAAAGCTACTTGTCATTAAACAGAAATCCCAAATTAGTACCAATCAGCGTGTTTCGAAGTAAAGTCAAAATGGGAAAATTCCCTCCCACCTTCCCTTTAGGCTTTATCACTGCAACCAAAAAAAAAAAAAAAGCCAATTAAATAAACAACAGATAGTCCACAAAACAAATTCAAGCAATTGCGTGTCAGTTGTCTCTTTCCACTTTTCCAGAACCCACGAAAAGAAAGGAAAACTTTGACGGAGGGCGAGGACTTGGGATCGAATCACGTTAGCAATTTGAACAGTAAATCTTTATCCGACAGAGAGTCCTTTGGTTGTGTTGGTTTTTTTAAAAAATATTAAGAAACAATTCAAGAATTTTTTAAAATCTCTGAAAAGTATTAAATAATTTCTAATTATATTATATCAAAATATTTTTTAAACCAAAAAAAAATTCAAAAAAAAAAAAAAAAAAAAACTCCAAACACATTAAAAAATAGAGTCAAATATTTCCCCCAGAGTTCACCCCATCCTCACCCTTGTTCAACGACCGTATCATTAGAGTAATTGGGTCAAAAACTAAGGCGCCTAACTCAATCTGGTCACAAAATAAAATAAAATAAAAAAACCAATCCAATCCAAGTTGCTCACGGATAATTTTATTTATTTTTATTTAGAATTGTAAAGAAACTTCAATCATTGGTATAATAATTGTATTAATATAATAAAAATATGAATTAAATAAAAAAAATCAACAATTATGAATAATAATCCACAAAAATTGCTTGACCTCATTAGTAATGTTAGAAAAAAGATTCATGTATGTCTTACATTCTCATACGACTTTTAAAATTATAATTAAATTTATTATAGATCACTATTTAATTTTGATTTAATAATATTTTTAAAATCAAATTAATTTTTAAAAGATACAAAGACCGTGGTCCCATAAATTTAATGCTAGATTTAGGGTTTGTTCGAGATTGCGATTTTAAAAAGTGTAATTTTAAAAATAACAATTTTAAAAAGTGCGATTTAAAAACATGATTTTTGAAAACGCAGTTAAACGTTTGACAAAATGTCAATTTGGCATTTAAAATTACAATTTAGCTTAAAAAATTATGCGTTTTTTTTTAAAAAGTATCTTTACCTATGATTTGAAAATGCAGATTTTCTGCATTTTTTAAATCGTAATTTTTTAAAAATGCAATTTCTAAACAATCTAATTTTTACAATTTGATTTAAAATTATACTTATTATTTTATAAAATTACAATTTCAAACACACTCTTACACATTTCTTTATATTAAAATGAACAAAAAAATAAGTAAGGGAAAGAAAATAATCATTTGTCATCTTCAAAATAACGACCGTTTAAAATAGCGTAGAAAAAAACAAAAAGGACGGATTGAAATAATTTCCGAACAAATTAAAGCGTCCTTCTTCTTCCTCTTCCTTTTTCGTCAAAGTAGGGGACCGGGCGGAGGGCGGTGGGGTGGTGTCCCATTGAGTTCCACTTTTTCTAACCCACCCGGAACCCATAAATAATTCGAAAGGGTTATCTACTGCAACGGCTTCCACTTTTTCTCTGCTTTGTAAACCAACGCAGCGCCCAACACCCACTCCATGGCCTCGGAAGCTTTACCGCAAGCGGAAGTAGATGGAGGCGGAGGAGGAGGAGGAGGAGGAGGAGGAGGCTCGAAGGCCAAGAAGGCGCCGTGGAAGCTTGGATTTGCGTGTCTGAGAACGGAGTATGATAGGGAGGGGAATTTCGACATGGAGGTCGTTGGTGGTGCCGGAGAGCGTCGCACTCCCACTCACCTTGTTGTAATGGTTAACGGTCTTATTGGCAGGTGAACCCATTCAAATTGTGGGTTAATAATCTAACATTTGGAAGGATTTCGGGGGGTTTTAGCTAATGGGTTTTGTTTCTGTATAAGTATCTCTTATTTTTTTTATTTTTTATTTTGTTGTGCAGTGCTCAAAATTGGAGATATGCTGCAAAACAGTTTTTGAAAAAGTATCCTGAAGATGTGATTGCTCACTGTGAGTTTCATAACCCGTAAATCATTTTCTTTATCTACTTTGATTTTTATATGTGTAGTTAAGGTGATGTTCTTAGATATATATATATTTTTTTCAATGTTATTATAATACCATATTATTCTATTATAAATATGTTCATATCTTCTAGTTCAATGTAGTTCTTTAATAGGAAATGTCAGCCCGAGGCATGGTGTTAGAGATGGTAATCATAGTGGCTATGTAATTTTTTTGCAATGCTGATTTCCGGATTAGGTTGTCACTAAAACATCTAATAGGCATTGACAAACAAATTGGCTTTTACTTTAATGGTCACTTGTCTGCAAAAATTCTGGAAGAATCATATTTATAAGTTTTGGATTTTTCAAGCATTTAAGACCCAATGATTTTTATCCCTGAATTTTCTATATATGAAACATGTATAATTTGTTTTTCCATATCTAAGCAAAAATTCTAGTGATTTATTTTCATTTAAATCACTGTTTAGGGCATAATAGTTTTCCATGTCCGATGGGCTCAAAATAAATGTAAAGGCACTCACATACATCATAAGGCCATTCTCTGACTGCATATTTTGATGTTTACTGGTGTCCTTAGCTTCTTTTATAAAATGAATTGCATATGATCAATGTGCAATGCAGGCAGTGAATGCAATCCTTCAAGGTTGACATTTGATGGCGTTGATGTAATGGGAGAGAGATTAGCTGAAGAGGTACGTTATGGTTTTTCCATTCAAACGACCAATGTTCTTTCTTCCCTTATTGCAACTGAGATCGTCATTTGCCTATTTTATGAATAACCAAATATTGGTCTTTAATGCGGCTTCCTCCGTTCCATTTTTAGTTTACATGTGTTCCAGAACATACCCTGAATTTGAAGTTGCTGCACCAACCTTAAAATTTGAAAAGAATCCTTTTTTAACAGGTTATATCAGTTATTAAACGTCACCCAGGAGTTCAGAAGATTTCATTTATAGGTCATTCGTTAGGTGGCCTGGTTGCAAGGTATGCTATTGCTAAGCTTTATGGACGAGATATCATGAGGGATATTTCACAGGGAAATGGAGAGTGTCGGAGTAATGGATCTGGAGATCCATGCGTGGAAGAGAAATTTGAAGGAAAAATTGCCGGATTGGAGCCAATGAATTTTATCACCTCTGCAACCCCACACCTCGGTTCAAGAGGGCATAAACAGGTGATTCTTTTATCTCTTGTGTGCTCATCTTCAGTTGTATTATAATGAATAGTTCATTTAGATATTATCAGATATCTTACTCTTTGGTGCCATTTTATGTGTAATCTATGTTAATTCTTATGAGTTCAGTAGAATTTTAAATATTTGCTTGCACTTTTTTCAAGATATTTCATGACAGTGCTCCTCATCTTCCGCCCTTCGCCCAAATCAAATTAACTTATTTCTGCACTTCCAGAGGGTTTTCCTGACAAAAAACATAGTTTGAAGTTTAAAGGAACTAATCAAATCAGTTTTTGTAGTTTCTCACTTTCAAATTTTATTTATAAAACAAGGGCAAACAACAGAATATCATTTTAGTTTTATAGATAGGTATCAATGAAAGAGACATTTGACAATGCAACAAACTAAGAACATCTAGATGCCTCCTTTGCTTACAAGTAGTATAACTCCATGTTCTTAAAGTTTCTGAATTGGTCTGGGTTTTCATTTTCAGGTCCCTGTGTTTTGTGGCTTTTACACTCTGGAAAAAGTAGCATCCCGCACTTCTTGGTTTCTTGGTAGAACTGGAAAACATATATTTTTAACTGACAATGATAATGGAAAACCTCCGCTTCTTCTTCGGATGGCTAATGATTGTGAAGATCTTAAATTTATGTGAGTCCTTATGGAACATGAGTGTCCATTGTCATTGCAATGATTTCAGAGCATGTCATGATATCTCATCTTGTCTCTGCAGGTCTGCTTTGCAGTCCTTCAAGCGTCGTGTCGCCTATGCGAATGTACAATTTGACCGTATCCTATTATTTTGTGTTATATCTCTTGTACTTCTCTATTTGGACACTTCACTGTTCAATAAGAATTATTTGGAGTCAGATATCTGGATATCCAGGTATGAAATTCAAATAGTTAGTGGGTCTGACTTCTAGGCTCTCTTACTTTTTTTCTTTGGCTTATCACACTAACTGTTTATATTGAGAACTTGACACCTTCCATAGACCTTGTGGGATGGAGTACTTCATCTCTACGGCGTCGAGATGAGCTCCCAAAGGTAAATTTGAAACTTTTTATGTAAGTTTGAATTGTATCTTGAGTTAATCTAACTATTTTTTTCTCAATTAGCGTCGAGATCTTTCTAGAAACGAGCAATTCCCGCACATTGTAAGTGTGAAGGCAGCAGAAACTTCCAGTACTCAACAGGAAGTTCCCTTGGAGGCTAGAGTCAATGGACACAAGAATATTGACTTTGAAGGTATGCTAATTTGTCTCTTGTAAACGGTTACCAAACTACTCTTTTTGGATAAGTAAATTTAATTTTATTAGAAGGCACAGGTTACCAAACTACTCATTACTAAAAAAACTTGGTGTTTCAATGTGTGTGTTGGTAAAAATTTGGAGACTTGTTTAGGACTTAGAAGTCCAATACATAAACATAGACTTCTAAGAGTGTGGTGGTTGGAATTTGTCTATAGGGGGCTGTTGGGTATACAAGGATGAGCTCCATCACTATGTGAAATTGAGGTTCTGATTGGTTTTCTCGAATTTATTTGGCTAGTGTGAGGGTTTGACCACCTTGATTGGGAGGTGTTGGGCGTGACCTTCAGGCTTAGTAGATTTGTTTTGAATTTCATTGTTCAAAGGTTTTATGGATAAGTTTGTTGGGACTATGTTTTCAATAAATTTGGGAGTTGGAAAGCTTGTTTGTACAACTTTATTTTGGAGGGAGAATAACTTCTATAAGTTCTTGGCATAAACCAAGCATTTTATACGCTCCAATGAGAGATTGACATATCGGCTAGGAACAACATAGGTTTGTTTCGAAAACACCATATCGGGTCTCCTTTTTCACTCATTGATAGAAAAAAAAAAATCATTGTTAACGTATTCTTTTACCAGTCCTCTCTAGAAAAAACAAACGCCACTGTCATTGCCCAACTTGTCGTCAAGTTCCTCACCACAAGAAACCATGGAAATTTGTCGACTGTCGACCTTTAGGAAGCCTCTTTCCTCCAAACAAGTCAACGTTGTTTGGGTTCCCAAGATTGCTTGCCAAGTGAATCATCATGTCAACATATGCATCGTGGAACTTTGCCAAAAGCTTAATTGGCGAAACAAAAGTAACCCATTATTATGATTTTAGTGGTGATCACTGGTTATCACTGTAAGATAATTAAATAAACAATATAAGGTACATTTTCAATTGCACTCACCAAATAAGATAATTATTTTTCACAATTCAGAAAAAGTACTAATCATATCGGTTAGAGTAATGTTATACATCACCCAATTTCCTCAAAGTATATGTGGCGTGGTCCTCCATAACACTTGATCCATAAGAACCAATATGTGACCTAACATCTAGGTATCACTATCACCTTCTCAATCCACCTCACTTGATATGGGACTTAACTTTTTAGAATGTGACATTATGTATTTAATTAATAAAATTAATTTGAACTAATAGAGTATATACATGAGTGATTTTATATGATGATGTTGGAGTTATTCTATACTTTGTAAAAATATATACGGGGGTGGGGCAAAATATTCTTTTGGGGAATTTTCAGATACCATCGCCGTATGCATATAAGGAGTATTCGTTTATTAATGTTTTTTTAGAGAGTATTTTTAGTTTTTCTTTTTAAAAAATATTAACAATAAAAAGAAAAAGAATGATTTAACAAACAAAGTCACACGCAATATTACTCTAATGATTTACAGTCTATTGAAAAATGTTTGTTTAAAATTGTTGAACTGATAACAAGAAATAACTTCCATACAGATTTATAATAGACGATAGTGACGATCGACCCAATAATGAGGGCACCCGCGCCCACAAGCAAAGCCACATAGGAAGACATCTTCTGCAAATTTCAGAGATTATGTTTGACTGTGTGACAGAGCTACTTCAGTGGTGATCACTAGGTGTCTTTTGGTAAGAGAGACTTGCTTGTGGTTGAAAAATTGTATGGGCAGGTGAGTGAATGAAGAGAATGAGGAGACCGTTACATTGACTGCAGAAACAACTCATATGCTGAAATTACAGAAAAAAAAAACCCACACAGTACAATAAATTTTACACCAACACCTATAAGAAACAACCCGTTCTGCAGAATTGGGCAGAATTTTACAACTGCCCCATTCTGCAGAAACAAGTCAAACAACCCATATGTAGGAACAATATACTAAAACTTTTGGAAAGGAACAAATTGGAATGGAGTATAAAATACGAACATATAAATTACTATTATTTATGGCTTACAAGAATATCAATAACAGAGTAATCTAAAGCAAAGAAAGACACTGAGAGATGCACGAGTGGCGCTTGTTTTTTCTAGAGAGGACTGGTAAAAGAATAGGTTAATGATGGATTTTTTCTTTTTTCAGTTGATGAGTGACAAAGGAGGTCCGATGTGGTGTTTTCGTAAAAAACCCATTTGTTGTTCCAGTTCGATGTTTCAATCTCTCATTGGAGGGCACAAAGATCTTGGTTTATGCCAAGACCTTATAAAAGTTATTCTCTTTTTGGGGTAGAATTATGGTTTAATTTGGAGCATTAATGTTGGAGAGAAATTGATTACTTTGTTATGTTTTATTTGGATATGTTGGAATACTTGTGATGTTTATGGTTTGTTCACTTTTATCGAAGATAGGAAATTTTGTAGTTGAATTTGTTGTGGAAATTTAGAACTCTGGCTTGTTTATAAGAATTTGTGTGCACGATTTCTGGAACTTTATGTTTATGGTCTGCACCATGCCCATTTTGGGTTTGGGACATGACAGTTGTGCAATTGAAAAATACTGTGCCTCTACAGTTAAATTACCGACCTGATTCCATAAAATAAGTACTTTTTAACTACTGATGAAGAATAATTTTGCCAAGAATACCTTGAAGACTGATATATCTGTCTTGGAAATGGCCTGCACTTCTTGAGTTGATAGGCGACTTGCATTGGTTGTGAAGGATGCTCCAAAGGTGATTCCTGATAAAGTTAATGATCAGGAGGTCATACAACCAAAAAACAATTGTTAGACATATGGATTAGAATTCTGGTCCCTCTAGTAAAGGTCAGCTTAGAACTATTGCCACAGCTTTTTACTAGCTTTTGATTTCAATGCCTCCCACTGTGTTGGAAATTAGAAATAAATAGGGTGGTATCTGAGGACCTATTAACCAATCTTCTAGTTGAAATAGGGATATGATTTTATGATCTCCCATTCAGTCCATTTTTTTGCATCAAAGATATTTATAATATTGAAAACTTGGGAAGGTGGCTACATTTTGTGACGGCTCTAGTGTCAGTAAGCTCTTATGCATTGTCAAGGAAAGAAGTTTACCTTGGAGATGTATTTGCTATCATTGTTATGCTTCAGTATCTTACGGGATAAAATTATATACTTCTCAGACAAAGTTGATTGTTTTGGGTTTTCCTGAATTGAAACTGCAAACGTCTGCATTGTGGACAATGGTCCATGTTAGAACATTCTTTATCGTAAGGATACTGATTAAATGTCACGGTGGTTTTGGTGGTTGCAAAAATATAGTTGTTTCTCTCATTTACAGAGGTCTGAAAGAATATTCTAACTAAACCAATATCCTATTAAAGGTGCTATTTATTCTAGTGGGGACAAGATGAACATATTTGCCGCTTCTAGGAAAATTCTTCATAGTAGCAGCAATGAAAGATGGACGTAGGGTATGTTTTGAAGTATGGGATATGGTTTGATGGACGTTGAATATTGGAAAAGTGTTTATTGTTGGAAAGTGCTATTTTTATTTGTTTTGCTTCTAATAAAACATTTAATCCCTGTATTTTCTGCATATTTTGAGCTTTTAGCATATTGATTGATTCATAAACTCTTTTAGATATTATTTTCACTCACTGTATCATCATTTGTAGAGGAAATGATAAGAGGTTTAACAAAAGTGAGTTGGGAACGGGTTGATGTAAGCTTCAGTGGAAGTAAACAAAGATTTCTTGCGCACAATACCATTCAGGTGGGTTTTTTGCCTTCTCCTGAAAGTCATCCTACTGAATATAAATTTCTTTTTATGCTATCAGAGCATGAATCAGTTGATTCCACCATTATGATGTCATTTATTTTCTTTTATTATTGTTACTTCACATTGCAAGCTGAGTGCCAATGAGCTTAGCTCAAATGGTATATCCTCCTCTATAAGTACAGGGTAAAAGGTGAGGTCACAGGTGCAGGACCTATTGTCTGCATAACTTACCAATTGAAACCAAAAAGGTCAAAATATGATTTTGTGTTGGATTATAATTTTCATTAATTATCGATTGGTTGAATTTGGTCCTCGCCTGCTCTGCTCCTACCATGTTTTACCATCTTTTTACATATGGCAATTGCCACTTTTTATATATATATATAAATTTTCTTGTACTGTTGTTGTGGCACGTTATGTCATATTCATGTCTTTAAAAATCAAAAACTTGGAGACACATGACATGCATGCTGACTCATTTGGGGTTACTACAGACATGAAGTTCGATGCGTGTCATGTGTTCTATATTTATGATTTAGTTTTGCGTATGTCTTGAAGTGTTACATCAATACAAGGATATATAAAATATAGGAAAACTTCAATTCGGATGGTCTGTAAAACAGGGTTTTAAATAGCCTCCAATACAATTAAATGAATACCTCAATTAAAACTAAATCTCACCAAATTAACTATAACATGAATAACACTGCATTATGTTACTGTTTAACCCCATAAAACACCACTACCAATCCGCCGCCAGCCGGTTTACCGGATCCCTCAGCCGCCGCCAGTGCCCGACCCAGAGATCGCCGCCACCGTCTCCAGACTTAGCGCTGCGCACTGTTCTGGCCACAGCACGCGCGGCCGGCGTCTGGCCGCAGCGCTGCTGTGGCCAGATCAAGCCGCGCGCTGTGGCCTGATCTGGCACACAGCAGGCGGCACGTCTGGTCGCAGTGCTGCTGTGGCCAGAATGAGGCCAGCGCGCGGCCTCTTCTGGCCGCGTGCACCGCGCGCTGCGGCCAGATCAGGCCGCGCGCTGTGGCCAGGATCTGGCACAGCATGCGCTGCGGCCAGACGAGAGACAAGCAGCAGACAGGCCATGATCCGGCCACGTTGCGCCGCAGAGCATGACGGCAGATATGGCACAGACAATGTCCGACTCAGTCTGGTCGCAAGCTCTGCTGTGGCAGATCAGGCCAGACCCAGCGACCGAAACCGGGGCGGGCTGTTCCGGCCGCGTGCGCTGCGCGTTGCGGCCAGATCAGGCGCGTGCTGCGGCCAGAACAGGCGCAGACCATGGCCGGAGACGGGACGACGACGGCGGAGTCAGGGACGGCGGCGGCTAAGTCAGGGACGGCGGGGGTAGTGGATCCGGTGGTTTATAGGGTTGAGCAGTGCATGATTTAGTGTAGTCCATGTGTAGAGTGTATTTTTGAGATTTGGTTTTTAGCTGAGGTGTCAAAGTGGAATTGGAGGCTGTAAACCCTTGTTTTACAGACCATCCGTATTGTAGTTGCTCTCATAATATATATATATACAAGGATTAAGTTAAATAGAGTAGATATCTCAGCTGTGAAATTGGAATACGAATCATAGTTTAGGGCTTAAATCATATTTTGACCAAAATAGCAAAACGGATTCCATCTGGGTTAGTTACCTTTAAGGAGCTAGTTCTGAATTTTCGTTGTTTTTGTTCAGGTGAAAAGCTACTGTATGAATTCTGATGGGGCTGACGTGGTCCAACACATGATTGACAATTTTCACTTATAATAGCTGCCGGCTGCTGGCTTGTTCTCATGTCTCGTTTGAGTTGTGGATTGCCTCATGGCCTAAGGTATAGACATTCCAGATGAGCTGGGTATGGCTTGGAAGTTCAAACTCCTGAAGGGTTGGACAGTCCAAGAGGAAAATTTTGGGTATAATGTTCTGTATGTATGACATATATGTAACACGTAATTTTTAGAGGCTGGTTTGTAAGAAATTTCATACAAACTGGTTTGTAGGGAATTTGTATCCGTATGTAAGAGATATATGAGGAATTCTGTTGTATAAGTATAGAACTAATTAAGTTGTTCTGTTGTATGAGTATAGACCTAATGGAGTTGTTCTTCCTACAGTTCTACAACACTTTGACAACATTAAATAATAAATTAATAATTAACCACTCCATAATGAGATTATAGCTAACCACATGAAAAATGAGATCAGGTACTTTGAATGTTACGTGATTCCCAAGTCTTAGAAAAAAATGATTCAACTAAATGAATTGATGCCATAAATAATGAGTTGAAATCAAATGACCAAAATGAAGTCGGGGGTCTTCATTTAATTGCCTTTAAGGATATAAGACGGTTGTAAATGGGGTTTTAATACCAAGGGCATGATATAAATTTAGACTTGTGACCAAAAGTTCTGCTAAAAAAGGAGCATTGATTATAAGGAGATGTTCTCCTGTATCCAATATAATTTGGAGTTGCAATAAATGAATGTGAAAATTGTTGTCTTATTTGGACAAAGTTTTCTTTTAAACTGAGTTAGAAGACGTTTCTCTACCGTAGTCTTTAAAAATGTCTCATGTCCCTTTGCATGTGAGATATTAGAAGAATTTTTTCTAATCTAATTTGAAGGAAAATTTTGTCCTATTTTAAATAGGAGTCTAAAAGAAAGAATATATATGGATCAACATGAAGGCTTTTCAATACGAGGAAAACAACATATATTTTGCAAATTAAAGAAGTCAATACATAGACTTAAACAACCTTACAGTATGGAAGCCATCTTAAAAATTCAGATCCCCCAAACTCTCATGGAAGACACCTCCATTTGGGTGCCGGATGAACCGTATCAAATGCTTTTGAAATACCCAAATATTTTTAAGCTAAATAAGGACTGCATAAGGCTCCCAACCTTTCTCGTAATTTTTCCGGAGACCTTTGTCTCTCCCTCTTTCCCCCTACTTATGAGTTTTCCATTTTTTTCCTTTCTTTTTTCTCTCCTTTTGTTTCTTTTTTCTCTCCTTCTTTTGTCTGAAACTTGAAAACCAAACCTACCACGCTCCACCCACGCGCCACTCCTTCAGCACCGCTGAAGTTTGTTGCTCCCGTTGGTTCCACCTAGGGGCGGAACCAAAACTTTGAGTGAGGAGGGATGAAATAAAAAAAAATAAAAAAAATAAAATTGAAGGGGAGGAAATTCATTTTTGAGGAGACACGTCAAAAAAATAAAAAATAAAAAAAATAAATTTGTGGATGTTTTTAAATTTTTTGGACTCAAGTCCCCAAGCCGTGTGCAATGTGAAAGAGAAGTTTTTCTCTCTTAATTAGTCATTTTATATTCATAAGTCACTTTACTACTAAAAAAAAGGGTTAAATATATTTTGACCCCCAAACTAACAGCCGTTTTTTATTAGCTCCCCAAAATAACAGCTCATGCATATGGATACATCATACTATCTAACCCTTGTAAAGTAGTCTTCTCCGTCAGAGTTGACCGTTATGTTGAATGAAAAATCAACTNGACTTTTATCTTTCGAAAATACCCTTATTTTGACTAATGAAAAACCGAATTTACCCTTTGAAAATCTAAATTTGACCAATATCTATAAAAAACGTTTTTTTTTTTATTTCATTTTATTTTTTACTTTTATTATAAATAAAAATTGAGAAAATCTAAAATAAATCTTTGATTCAAAGCGCTAATTTAAATAATGCCTCAAGTTTTTTATTATTTTTAGTTTTAACTGCATAAGTTTTTAGTGAATGTGAAAGTGGTCATTCTATTGAATTTTCAGCCAATTTTGTAATGTCTATCTTCCGCTTAGTTCATCCGCCCAAGTGGCTGGTTAATCTGTGCTCTATTTTCAGATTCGTTTTTGTTTTATTAATCTCTTATCTGTGTAAAACTTTCATCTTACTGCGGAGTACCACCTGCGGTTTTAGCCACCTGGTGATCCAAACAGTAATCGTTCCTAGTGACCAAACAGTAAGTCCCAAGAGAGGCCTGAGCGGGCTAGGTCTGAGCGGAAGATAGGTATGTGCTAAGCCACCACGAGAGTGAGGGTATGTGTAATCGGTAGGGTAGAAGTCCATACAGGTATGGGTGAGAGAAGAACAGAAACTTATCTGAGCTGAAAAGCTTCAGATTAATCAGTTATAAGGAAAGATGTCTAGATTGTTTAGATCTAGCTCTAGGTCAGTTAGCTCTAGGTCTTCTATGAGAGAGTTACCGGAGATAGTTAATCAGGAACACACTGAGTTCCTTTCAGATGACACCAACATTGATTTCAATGTTTGGAATATCCCTAGGGTTCCCCTAGAAAACATTTACAAGAGATCTACTTGGTCTCTTAAAAATTCGTTCCGAAGTGAACACCACGTCAAGACCGTGGAACAAGTTTATGCCTTAAGCAAAGAGCATGAGGCATGCCAACTTCTAAGTCTGAGTCTCTTTAGGAAACAAAGGCAAGACGGCACAACTTTATCCACAAGATTCAGTTCAGAGTCGCAGTCAAACCTCTAACAAGAAGAGGCTTAACGCCACTTGCTTGTTAGCAGTCAGAGATGCACGCTTCATTGATTTCAATGACAGCATCCTTGGAACTGTTCCGTTCTAAATTGAATGACGGTCAATCCACTTTGATGTCTTCCCCAGATCTATCCTTAGCTCTGACAGACAATACATCATTTTAAAGCTTTAAACTTTGAACATTAAAATTCAGGATTAAACGTCTTAGAGGAGTTCAACCGTTAGCTTTTGATTTACAGGATCTTACAAATGCACAAAACAATTTGGAACTTTGGAGCAGCCCAAAAGACGCCTAAAATATCACCCTTCTGATGCAGGGTCACCAACCTCAGTCGGACACATTCATTTCCCAGAACATTCACTGGTAGTATCCGTTCCCTGATAGCTGGTTTCTACCAATGAAATCATTCTGTCAACAAAACCCAATAAGTCTAAACATTTAGACTAATTGCAGCAATTTATGGATGGCAGGGTAAAAATATGATTTGGTCCCCACAGACTCTCCCAAAACATTGCATCAAACCGTCTTTTCAAATTGAAGAAATGACTCCGTTCTCTAGTCATACGTAGGGTTGCCAAAAGAAACAATCCCCAAGAAAAAGTTCGAACTCTAACTCCTTCTAACTGCTCCAGAAGCCCTTGAAGAAAAGAGTCGGAGAAATCGATAATGAAACTTAAAAAACTTAGGAAGAAACCTTCAAAAAAATGGAACACAATTAAGCTTTTAAACCAGAACTTGAAAATCTTTAAAGCTTAAGGTGTTCAAACTTCTTCCAAATCAGCCAGGCTTGTTACTACGGCACATGCCGAACCGATTAACGAAGAGGAAAAGAAGAAGAAACAGTGTTAGAATCAGCAGAAGGAACTGCTCCGACTACTGCATCTGATTTCCAAGTTGTCCCTCCTGTTAATCCCCAACTAGGAGTCATAACAAATCCTAGGCTAAAAAACTTAACCAAGTCTTTTAAGCCTAATCATAAAAAACTTAATGAAGATTTTATGTCTAAGCTCAATCTTGAACAAAGGGAAACCTTCCGTAAAAGATTTAGTAAAGAAGAAAAACTTAAAATCTTCAACCATTGGAAAGAATTTATGGATGCAACCGAAGCAGAAGTTCTCTTCTTCGATTTCATCAATCAATTCTATCCTCAAATTCAAGAAAACACTGTCCAAACCATTACCAAACAAAAATGGGTAAGGGAAGATAAAACAGTTGTTCATACAAACCATCCCCCAATGGAAAATTTAATAATTAAACATCTCAACTCTGAAGTAAAAGCCTCCCCTTTTAAGACTTTAACTACAGATGATGATACAAGAAAAATTCTTGAACAAAACAATTTTACCAATCAATGCTTACATGTCATAGGTAAACAATTGGATAAAATTGAAGAAAAAATTGAGTCTAAAACTCCACCAAAACAAAAACCTCTGATCACTCCCGAAATCAAACTAGGGAATGCTCTAATGGTTAATAGCTCAAGACCAGTAGAGAGAATTGAGCAAATGCTCAAAGATCTTGCAGAGTCTTCAAAAACTATTAAGGTTGTCTCTTTCCCCCAATCCTCAGATACAGAAACCTCATCGGAATCTATTTCTGACACGGAAATTGACAAAATTGAACAAGCATTTTCCAACTTAGAGTTACGTAGGATTCACAAACCTTCTCGAGTCCAACCTACAACTCTCACAAAAAATTGGTATCCTAGGCCAACCCCTCCGGATGTTCAATATGAAGAAAGACATCTTTCTTCTCAATTTGCTGTTTCTCCAGATAAACTCTATGAATGGAATATAGATGGTTTATCTGAACAAGAAATTCTTAACAAACTTACTCACATGTCTATGGTAGCAAACAGCTACTATAATAACCACATGTTGAACCAAATTGAGGTTCTTGATCTCCTAATCACAGGATTTACAGGAACTCTCTTACAATGGTGGGAGAGACATCTGTCTCAAACCCAAAAAGATGCTATCAGACATTCGATCAAAAAAGATCCTGAAGGTCTTCCCCTCTTCAATGAAGCAGTTGGAATGGCTTATTCTGATACTATCAACACTCTAGTGTTCACCATCATTGAACATTTCATAGGTACACCTAGTGAACTCAGATCTAGGATTCATGACCAGCTCAGTAATCTTAGATGTCCAACTATGAGTGACTTTAGATGGTACAAAGATGTATTCATTTCTAAAGTCATGGTTAGAGAGGATAACTCTGCACCGTTTTGGAAAGAAAAATTCATTAACGGTCTACCTAGTCTCTTTGCACACAAAATCAAACAGGTTCTTGTTAATGAAGATAATATCATAGAATATGATAACTTCACCTACGGAAACCTTGTTTCAATAATCCAAAAAGAAGGATTAAAAATGTGTATTGATATGAAAATATCTAATACAGCAAACAAAGATAAGCGTAAAGCTAAATATGAAATGGGAAACTTCTGCGAACAATATGGTCTACCCTCTGTAGCCCCATCCAGAAGACACAAACCCCATAAAAATCTTGATAAAACTCCTAAAAACTTCAAGAAAAGAAGATTTGAGTCTAATGAGTTTTNTAAAAAACCTCAACATAAATCTAAGTCAAGGTACGCCTCATCATCTGGTTGTAAAAGGATACAACAAGCATATGCAAGGGTTTAAACCTAATATGACCTTATCGGACATATTTTTACTAAGACAATACGATTGGTTAAAACTTTATTACATTCTTTTGAAATCATTGTAACATTGTTTAACTCATTAATCCTGAGTGCATCTTACTACCACTGGCAGAATCCGGAGCACTTCTTGGACTTACTGCTTAAAACCTTAGTTGGGATTAATCCTTCCTGGATACGCTTTAAATCTGCACCTGATCAATCAATGGCAATAAATCATTAATTGAAGTTATAATGACATTGTATACTTTGAATACATTTTTAATATGGATTCATATCTTAGGAGTAAGGATGATGTTTCCTGGGAGATGCATTACATTCATCTTTATGTTGTTTTGTTCTTCGTCGTCGGCTTCGTATTATGGACTGCTAGCGGGCCTGAGTTAGCGGCGATTGAGCGGCTAGACTTGAGTTTTAACTTCAATTTTTAAAAGGATGTAACATCTGTTCAAGGTTGTGAATGGTCCTTCTTTTATTGTTTGAGTTCAGTTTTTGATATTTTAAGTTCCAAGTTGCAGATCAATTAACGGTGTGATTGGCTTCTTGGACTTATTACAATTTTTTAAAGTTCACTCATACTTTATTTCCTTGAATTTTTGAAGTGGAGGCTTCAGTTTCTGGATGAGTTAAAAGTTTGCTTTAACTTTTTTAAGGATTTGATACTTTTTAGACCTGTGTCTGTCCATTACTGAATATAACTCAAAGAAACTTCCTCGATGTTCTTCAGCTTTTTGTAAAACTTTGGGGTGGGGGGGGTTTTTTGTATTACAACAAGTGTCTTGACAAACCAAACTGGACATTTTGACATTTTGTTCTACACCTGCAGTGAGAACTATTTGAAGAGAACTTGAGGACTGAATAATCAGAATCAGGTCACTTGACTCAGTATCACCTAATGGTCTAAAACGTTTATCAAGTTTTATTTATCTTCGATAGAGATTTGAAGTTGCTTAATGGTTCCTTGGCCCTGCAATCGACTGCAAAATGGCCCTTTTTCCACATTGTAACAACCTTCTTTACAATCTTTGCTTTTGGTTCTTAAACCTTGACC
>FXXK01001312.1:55452-81491 GCA_900184695.1 Betula pendula
CAAACAATCAAGAAAGAAAGAAAAAAAAAAGTAGTACACAAATAAGAGAAGATTCAGTACTACTGCTAGACTCTAGGCTAGAGAGTTATCCAAAAGCTTAAGCTAATGAGTTTAGGTCTACTTACATATATTAACTACTCACACTGTTTATTTTTTCACAATGTGGGATACTACACTCACATGTGCACTCACAATATTAAGTGTTCTTCTTGTCTTTAGTCACTTAGGAAACTTCAATATTTGTTTCTAAATGGTAATTGTTTTATAGGAACTATCCCATCCACTTTGTTCAAGTGCAAACAACTGCAATCTTTATGGTTATCCAATAATACATTCATAGGAGTAGTAGCTCCAGAAATTAGGAACTTAAGCATGCTCACAGAGTTATACCTTCAAGACAACAATTTTGGAGGTATGTTTAGTCCTGCTTTAGTTTATTTATTATGCATCATTGACTCAACATATTTGCCTTTTATTGCCTCCAATGCGGTATCTTTCAATTAAAAGTACAAAATAATTTGTTTAGACCATAAAATGAAACAAAAAGGATTTAGACATGAAAAAGAAGGGAAAAATATACTTAAACCCTTCGAACTACTGTAGATTTTTCATATGCGCCTGCAAACTATCAAGTATGACACTTTGCTATACGTAAACTACCCACCATTAATGTTTGTTATAAAAGGCACTCTGTCAGCGAGAAATGTGACGACCCGATTTACAATTACACTGTAGCTATAATTTTTTTTTTTTGAAACATACAGTAATCATGAACCAGATCTATCGCCACAAGGTGATAGGAACACCTGTCATACATGTATCTCACAACGTATCATGAGATAAACATCTATTACATCAGAGTCACATATCACATTATATATAAACTGAGCGGAAGCATTTATATTCAAAGGGAGTAATCAAAACACCTGTAAAGCTGACAATAAAAATACTAATGATTAAAGTTTTACATTTGAATATACAAAAGAATGGCTATACATAAGTGTCACATGCGACACAAGCCATATATACAAAAACACAGTTTATGAACATCACAACCATGTACAAAATAATAGACTAACTACGAAGTCTATACAAAAGAATACTCTCATGACGTCAGTCGTAATAGCCAAGATAGTAGGCTATGAGATCATCTTCTAAACTCTCAGTACCTGCACCAATATCTATGTAACCATAGAGATCATCCATGATTACATAGGCGGAAAGGAAAATGAGTGAGTCAACAGATTCAATGGATAAAAGTCCACTGAGTTTTCGTAAAGAACCGAAGTGTTAGTTACATGAGTTTACAATAACAGCTACTAAGAATATGACATTTTATTTTGAAAACATAAAGCAGCTGATAAAGTAAACATATATGGTCATAAAACATCAGAAATAGTATAATAGCTGGGTACATACATGTACGTTCCAGTCTCCCGCCTGTACTAGCACACATACACACTTAACTATGTTATAAATATATCATATAACTTAGCTATACTCATATACAAGTATTCCCTTTCTTCAAGGGTGATAATACAAGCATATAAGCATGTCCAAGCAATAAAACATAAATCACATATGCAGCTAGACATAAGAGTATACAGAAGTTCTTGCCTGTAGCGAACTCGTAAACATACTAATATGTCTATAAAGAAATCCAATAAATCATCATATGAAATACCTCATAAATCATTCGTATAAATACATCATAAACTCAATCATAAAATCATCATGTTCTCATGCAATGCTTTCTTTATCTTTTTATCTCTTATTTAGTTGCACACAGATATTTACAACCCCTGTGTCATGGGTTTAGCACACAAGATATTTACAACCCCTGTGTCATGGGTTTACATGCATTCTTTGTTCTTCACACATATGCTCTTTTTATGCTCACTTTACTCATAAATATCATGCAAACATTTTGCCATAATCTTTTCTCAATATCAAAATCAATAAAACCTCATAAAAACTCAACATGTCAATAAATTCCGCCATAAACATAAAACATCAATAAATCATCAAAACTCATCATCAAACATTCATCAAATATTCATCATAAATCACTCATCAAATCATCATAAATTCTCAATAAGATAATCGAAATCACAAATCATATATTGTCACAAGATATCATCGGTTCGACTTTTAAACCATTATATTGTTTCTTCGAAATCTCATAAAAATATTTATTTTGTTTAGCAAATACAACATCTGCTAAACATTGAAAACAAAATATAAAAATACTTTAAGGTGTGTATCACTCTCAGTAAGTATAAATACTTACCTTTTTCCACTTGATGCTTTGACAATCTCAAGAACTCACACTCATTTGCTTCCTTTGAATCTTTCTCGATCCAACTATCGCATACTATGCATTGGAGGACTAGATTCAGCCCTAAGCCTCCAATCCCATATTATGTGCCTGCAATCAACCGCATCATTAGATCCGGTTAGACTACTAAACTCTAAACCCCATTAAACATAAAGCTACCCGCGTGCTCTCACGTAGCATTTCTAACTTTCTTAAAACTAGCTAAACACTGCTTCCCATATAAGGACTTATCTTAATTAATTAAATACTTAAGGAATTCACTATTTGTATTATCAACATATTACATTAATAATTTAAGATAACCAAGTATGTTTGGTCACATAGTATATATATATATATATATACACACTAGGTTAAGCACAACTCAATAGTGCACTTAACCACTTATATTGTTTATGAATATATGCATTAATCATTTATTATAATTCCATGTGGATTCAAAACTAATTTATGTATTTATATAATATTGCTAGTTTATATTTATTAACTTAAGGTTACTTTGAAACGTACTATTATTATCCGATGACATTCTCATCTTAACTATTTTATTTAATACATTATCATTTGGTTAGTTAAACATATAAGTAACTTTGCCCATTAGCTTATTAACTAATTCTATTATTAACTTATCATCGCAAATGGATTATACATAATTATCTTATATACGTAATCTATTTCATTATCATTGTCACTTATTACTTATCACTATAGATTAATATTATCTCTCATTCATAATTCTACCTTATATCATTACCTACACATTTAATATTACAACCATTATCTAATTACTTTATCTATTTACTTTTATTACAACTCATATATATATACATCAATCTTATTTCTTTTATACTTATTTCATTTTGAACCATAGCTCACTATGGTTAGGATTTGTTAACCTTTAGCTTTTCTTTTAATACCAACTCTATGATTAACCACACCCAAGTCATTTAGATTATAAGACTTAAGGATTTAATAGGTTATTAACCCGCTTGGATTAAACTATAATCTCATACTCCATTATCACAAATAGGTTATTTATTAATTTAAGTGGAATAGAGAGTCTTGAACTCTCAAAGACACATCTTAAATTACATTAACTATTTACATATTAAATAGGTTCTTTATTAAACTTATCTTAACAAATTCTTTATGCATATTAATTAGTATTATTTTCCTAAACCGTTCAGCCCATAAACCAAGCCAAACATAAAGCTAACCAATGAACATCCCCTTTACAAACAACAAGGGACATTCACATATTCATAATATCCATTTGGTCTTGCTAAAATAATACCTAGGAAAACTTCACTTCCATAGAAACCTATTCCATGGAACATCAATAATAACAAATAGCAATCTTCCTTCTAGCCATAAATCAAGAGCCTATCTTCAACTCTACAATTTTATTAACAATTGATAATCTCATAACAATCAACCAAAATAAATCTAAATCAAAAGCACAATCTCACGGCTAAGCACCATCAAAACCCATTCTCTATTTCAACATCCAAAATCAAACTCTAAGAACACCCATTCGGTTTACAACACCCAAACCAACTCAAGATCACAAATACCAACATCAACCGGTTGTAGCAAAAACAACCCACATCACAATTCATTCTAAGATCAAACCCAAACAATAAACATAATTTTCGTGCTATATAATCAATGGGTAGAACAAAAACACAAAGGGAAGCTAGAGATCTTACCTCACAAAGACCCATTCGGCCATTCATCAAAATCCCCAAATAAAAACCCTAAATTTCGGACCCTAGCAAAATCATAGCAATCCATATGATTTATTAGTTCTAAACTCAATGAGTATAACGAAAAGTATGAGGAAAGGCAATGGATTTTACCTCATAAAAAGACCCAGGGCCAAAACCCATTTTCTTCTTCTTCTCCACGGCCATCTCTCTCTCAATCTCTGCATCATTCCTCAACCTTTTCTCGCAATCCAATCTCAGCTTCTCTCTCTCACACTCTCGGTCTGTGCGTGAAAGGCAAGGAGAAGGAAAGAGAAGAGAAGAGAAAGAAAAGAAAGAGAAGGAAGTGGGCTGGTGCGACAGAGAAGTCGGGAGAGAAAAGAGGATAAGAAGCTAAGGATATGGATAAGATATCCTCCATACCCAATAACAATTAGACATGTGGCATTGGGACCCCATCTTACATAAATTATAACATAACCCATCATATATTAATACTATTCTATCCTTTGCTAATTAATATTTGACCCCATATTTAATTTAACTATCATTTACACATACAAATAATTATATATCACACTAGGACTTATTATTATTATTTCATTATTCAAATTTCATTAACATTAGCTTAATATATTTTTATTTCAATTCTCTTAATATAATTATTAAATAATATTGTTATATACTATTACCACACTAGCATTATTATTAATTAATATTATTTATATTGTATTAATTCAAATTGCTTAAAGATTATAAGCAATAAATTACTTAATTATTTCTTGGGCGTTACAAGAAATGTTAAAATGAATGAAAAAGTGGTCATATGCGTAGCGCATGACTACTTTGAAAAAATGCTCCCAAAAATACCCCCAATTTTTACCCTTAAAATATCAAAATTGCCTCTTTATATTTACTAAAAGTTTTTTTTAAAAAAATAATATTAATATTGAAATTGACAAATTAAGAGGGGTGGTTGAACCATTGTGAATTTTAGGGGGTGGCTGAACCTTTTTTGAGCATTGGCTTGTCAAGCAAAACAAATATCTCCAAACAACACATTTGCCAAAAAAAAAAAAAAAATAGAAAAAAACTTGCACCACCACCGCAGTTGAATCAACTCAAACTGATAAGACTCGGGATGCAGACAAGCCAAAGTTACACCCCCTCCTTTGCAAGAATTGGCTATACAAAATTACATTATATTAACCTTTTTTTTTTAAAAATGAATATATCTTTCATTAACAATGAGAAGCACAATGCACTCTAGCTCTTTTAAGCTAGAAACTCAAGTAAATATACAAGTCTCCTACACTCTAATATGTACTGTAAGATAAACCCCATCTATACACTCCCCCTATACAACCAATTTTCAACACTCCTAGTCTCCATCCACCTGCTATACAAGGAAAGAAAGATAACTATCACATTGAATTTGTAGCCATCAAAACCATGCATCCCACAAATCAAGTAAGTCTGCAGCAAAAGACCTCCTAAAAAGCAATCAGCAACCTCCTTATTCAACCCTGCAATGCAAAAACCATTCAAGCTTAGGCCTCTCAATAGAGAAAAAACAACACAAATACACCAAACTGTGCTCGGTAGTAAAACTGCACTGCAATCAAGCACCAGCAGACGAACTCAACAATTAATTGTAATGCTCTCGAAATTAATTGAATATAAATTAACTCGGAGTGTCACTCTTAAAGCTGTCAAATTAATTAATTTGAAGTGTCACATGTGTTAACAAATATAAGAGTAAATGTTGCCGAAAAAAAAGTACTATTGATCTAAGCTAAAAAAAAAAAAAAAAGGGATTCGGATTCCCTCAGATTTTTTAAAATATGAGATTTTTCATATTTTAAAATATGAGCCCTTCATTACATCTAAAGGTCAAAACATATGCCAACTTATTTTATGTTATCTAGGCAAATTAATATGTTTTATATTTTTTTTTCTCTCTCTTTCCCCCTCTTTGGTCTCTCTTCCTTCACCCAAAGCATCTTCTCCTTCACTTCTTCATAGACATCATAAAACACTGAACTTGTATCCAGCCTCCTTCAGTCACTGCATTATATCCTCTAAATCAACTAACAAAACTCAAAAAATTAAATGTGAACTGAAAACCTAACCCATAAATTTTGATACAATTAGTCACCCATTCGGTCTTCCTTCCGCCGAAAGATCGCAACCCATCAAAACCCAAAGGCACTTTCAACACCCATTCGGCATTTCTTCAAAAATCACACAACCCATACTTGAGATTTCACCAAAAATCGAAATCTAACCATTAGCTTCAAGCACCCAAAATGAAATCAAATAAAAGAAGAGATTTATACCAAGATGAAGCGGTACTAGTGCTTGACCTGATATGAAAAAAAAAAAAACATTCCACAAAGATCATCTTCAATCTTAGTTTTGGAAAATCAAAGTCTAAGTGCGACACTAAATACTTTCATAAGAATAGAATGAACTTTAGAAAGTTTTTTCAGAATAATGAAAAAAGCATTACTCATCTAAGGTGGGGGAAGCAATTCCTATTTTACGGCTTGAGCAGATGAAAATTGGGACTTCATTGTTTGCATCAAAGACATTTAAATGAGGTTGGGCTGAATTCCGCAGGTAATTTATGCAAATCCCAGGTCAAGATTAGAGACTTTTGAGGATGCATTTGACTTAGCGGTGAAGGGAGTTCTTGAGAGAAGATGTTTGGAACTTTGGATGATAGAAGAGAGACCAAAGAGGGGGAAAGAGAGAGTGGAAAAAAAAATAGAAAATATATTAACTTACCTCGATAACATAAAATAGATTGGCATATGTTTTGAAATTTAGATATAATGAAGCTCACGTTAAAAATTTGAGAATTTTAAATTTTTAAAAATAGAGAGAATCTTTATCCTAAAAAAAGCTATTTAGCTCGGTACCTTTTTCTTTCTCACCAATACAAACCAAGTCTCCAAAAATACAATAACATCTAAATTAAATACATTACTCTTCCAAAAATACAATAGTGTACAAGGAATACTCATAAATTTGCCTCTATAAGACTTCAACTCACCGACTCCAATTTATCCATTGATCACAGGAATATGTCAAATCGGCAAATGTTGTCATTGGGCTCAAGAAAATAGTCGATCAATTGTCCAGACCTTAAAAAAAATAAAAATAAAAATAAAAATAAAAAATAAAATAAGATTGTCCAGACCTTATCATAAAAGCTCTCTCATGATGGTCTCATTGTTCTCCTCAGTAGCAAAGAAAAGGAAGAGGTCTTGATGCACAACAAAAAACAAAAAGAAAAAGGAGAGTGATCTTAGGGCATATCTCAAAATTATTTGTTAGCTAAAAACATATGGTAACTTATTGAACATCTAGTAATGTTTTTTCCTTTTTTATTTTTATTTTTTGGTATTTTTGACGAGTACTGGGCTTGATTCAAATGCAAAAAAGAGAATAAATATATAGTTTCACATCAATGACTCATAGAATTGTGTACTTTTAGACGAAAAGTAGTTCAAAATATCCTGACTGATTAGCTAGAAAATCTTTTACTCTGTTGAAAATTTTCAAGACTTACCAAACATTTTTCAAGAGAGACAAGTTTCAATATTACTTTAATAAGAAAAAATATTTTAATGTGATATAAATATGAAAGTTTTTGAGTATTATGTGTATGAAATTGTTTGTTAATACTTTTGATTTTTTTGTTAAAAAAAAACAACGTCATCTAACTAGGCCATATTTCTAATACATAGCTTGATTTAATAGTATTTTTAAAAGTTATTGTTGTGGGTTCAATGTCATCATTGGCAAACATGAAAAAAAATAAAAGGTAGTTCATGAAAACTATTTATTTTTAATTATATCTTGCATTGAAGAATAAAAAGTTAAACTTTTTATGATAACATGCATATGAATAAAATGTTGTTACTTGTAGATCTGCCATCTTTTTTCTTCTCTTTTCTTTTTTTCTGTTAGACTTTTTTTTTTTGGCATGAATATTTTTACTTACGTGTTGTCACCAAATTAAGGAATAAGAATAACTATTTCATTCCATCATCTTCTATTCCCAGTAATAACTATTCATTTTTCTAATGGAACACTCATTCCACGTACCAAACGAGGCTTTAGAGTCTGTTCGGATTAAATGTCATAAGTGAATAACCATGACATTTGTATTTTTTAGATACAGTCAGACAAGTACTTAGCTAAGGTCCGGTAGCATTTATAATCAAGATGCAAAAAATGCATTAATCTTATGATGTATCCATATTGTTGGACATCAAATATCTTGATGAGCAACATTTATGGTAAGATGGAAATAGTAATATTAAGTATTGATAAATCTTACATCATAAATGATGAGAGAACTTATCGATAATCAAAATCCAATGGATTATTGACAATTGTCATAGAGGTTTCCTTAAAAGGTAAAAGAGGTTACTTTTGTATGAGAGACAGTAAGTTGAAAGAGTATAACAATAAAGTGTTAGGATCAACAAAAGTGTTGTTAACTTCTGTTAGAATCTTTTTTAGAATAATATATTATGAATATATTTCCTAGTTGTTTAGTCCTAGTTTACCTAGGTTTGGTTATTCTAGTTTACCTAGGAATGTATTTTTTCCTAGTTTACCTGGATTGTATTTCCTAGTTTCCTTGGTCCTATACATCTATAAATAGGCCCATCTTGCACACAGTTTTATACACACAGAAATTTAAGTTTTTTCCACAATTCTTTTGTTTGTCTTTTTCTTCATGGTATCAGGGCCACCGTTTTTTTGGTGCCTCTCTTAAGGCTCTCGTTCCCGCACGCGCATTTTTTTCCCTTTGAGCGTTTCATTGGTGTTTCTTTCACTGCGACTGCAGTACACGAACGCTTTGTTGTGGTTGTTTTTGCACGTGACGGAAATTTGGAGTTCTGCTGATCGAGTACCCCCTCACGCGCCACCCCTGGTTTCTGCCACCACCTTCACGCACCCACACGTCGCTAGAATCAGTCAAATTGATCCCAAAAGTCAATATTTCGGCCCTAGATCGGTGTTTCTGTGCAGAAAACACCTCCAGAAACATCTAGACGCGCCCTCATGCGCCACTTTCCTCTCAAGCCCGCAGCCCATGCGCCTCCACGCGCTGGCATCACCTCTGCGCGTGAGATCCACGTGCCACAGCATCTCCAACGCATACCTGCGTCACACCAGATCGCTGCCCGCAATTGCACCTGTACGTGCGTCACACCGGATTGCTGCCCGTAGCTGCACCTATACATGCGTCACACTGGATCGCTGCTCGCAGGTCCATTCAGCCTATCCTGTGCACGTCACATCGGAACGTAGCCTGCTGGTGTATTGAGGCTCCTGTGCGTGCGCGCAACTCTAGATCTCCGCCTGTAGGTTCACTCTCCCTTTGTGGTCTCTGCCACACCCGATTTTTTTTTTCCTTTTTTTTTTAAAAAAAAAAAGAAGAGGAAAAATGTCTCAAACTTCAAATCTCGACCATATTGTTCACCCTATTGATAATATTTTAGATGGTTTTAATTACAATATGTGGGCTCAAAATATGGAAGTATTTTTGCGAGTGCGAAAACTATGGAGTTATGTTTGTGGAGAGATTTGTGTACCTACGCAGGAAGAAGATGAAAAAGATGATGTTTTTCTCGATCGTCTTGAAGATTGGGATAGTGTGAATTGTAAGATTCTCTCTTGGTTCATCAATACTTCTATTCCTTCCATTCACAATCTACTTCCCAGGCTTGGACTGCAAAAGCTGCATGGGATTTTTTGGCCAAGCGATACAGTTGTACTCATGATGCGTCTCTACAGTTCCAGCTTGAAACTAAACTTTATCAGATGCGTCAGGAACTAGGTCAATCTATTGCTGATACTACATCTGAACTTCTTTGGTTGCGCTGGCTTTTGTCTGACATGGGTGCCCCTCAGTCTGCTAGTTCTCCCCTTCATTGTGACAATAGGAGCGCCATACAGATTGCTCATAATGATGTTTTTCATGAGCGCACCAAACATATCGAGATTGATTGTCATTTCATACGACATCATCTTCAGCACGGTATTTTACATCTCCAATCAATCTCCTCCGAAGATCAACTGGTTGACATCTTCACAAAATCTCATCCACCAGGACGACTCAATGATCTTGTTTTGAAACTCAAGTTGGCTTCACCCTCTAGAGTTTGAGGGGGGATGTTAGAATATATTCAGAATATATTTCCTAGTTTGTATTTCCTAGTTTACCTAGGTTTGTATTTCTAATTTACCTAGGATTGTATTTCTCCTAGTTTACCTAGGATTGTATTTCCTAGTTTCCTTGGTCCTATACATTTATAAATAGGCCTTCTTGTACACAGTTTTATATTCATAGAAATATAAGTTTCTTTTCCACAGTTCTTTCTGTTGTCTTTTTCTTCAATACTTAGGCCAAAGATATTTTGCAACTCTATAGATGCAAAATACTAAAGATGAGATGTCTCCAAAAGAGGATCTCATAGGGAGATAAAGGAGATGCAGAATTCTAAGAAACTAAGTTTGTTAAATCTTTTCACAATCACTTTCATAGTAAAAAAATGGCTTTTACTAGGTGGATTGAAGACTGCAAATAAGTGTCCAATGGAAATTAAGGACAAGTGGGAGATTATTGAACTTAGTGCCAAACTCCAATTGATTATAAGATATTTTTAGATGTAATGAAATTGTTTTTATTCCTAATTTGATTTTAAACATTGGCATACTTATTATTATTTTACATAGCATATATGTGGCTTTAGTATATTTACCGGTTATTTATGTAGACAATCCCTAAGTTTACATTGTATTTTATTATGGTGTGGTAATGGTCTTATTACACAAAATACAATAGTCAAAAGGCTCCTTGTAATTTATTAAATATTGTCGGAGTCGTAAAATGGAGCGAAAAATCCACTATAGATTCTTTTTTCTAACTATAGGAGAAAGGTAATAATAATTATAAATCAAAAAAAGAAACATAATATATGGATTGAAGAAAACAAAAAGTGGATTTATTATGATATAACCCTTTTGTCAAATTGGCATTGTTTTGTATTCTCTGAGATTATTAGATTTAAAAAATGATTATGTTGAGTAATTTAGCTATTACTATAAAGAGGGGATGAACATTGTGCCACAATGGATACCAGAGATTCACAAAAAGAGTAGTTATGGCAAATGTTGTGACTATTTGTCCAGAAATATCATAAAAGCTCTCCCATGATGGTCTCACCGTTCTCCACAGTTGCTCTATCTTGTAAGAGTGATAAGAGGAGGTTGTAAGCAAAGAAAATGAAGAGATCTTCACGGAAAATACTTCTAAAAAAAAAAAAATTAGTGATCTTGGGACCTCCCCTTCCACCTTAGAGTATATTTATTGGGGTAGCCAAATGTTCTTTTGACTAGCCTGTAGTAAAAATGGGCAAAAAAGTCGTTTCATCTGGCTAGCCATTTTAGCTAAAAAAAATGGTTAGCTACTATAGTATTCAGCAAATTTGTTAAGCACCGTAGCTCAACAAATGCATACATAAGCTAATAAAAATCAATATGATTTTCTCTCCTCTTTGGAAAATAGTGTAAGTGAATAAAAAAAAATTAAATAGAATAGGAAAAGTGAATAGCTAAAATAAAGAGTGAGATGTAGGTGTTTTGAAAAAGTGTGTGGCTAAATTAGAAAAAAAAAAAAAGTGATTATTTAGATAAAATGTACCTAAAATTTATTCAGCCGAATGGGAATGCTTTTGACCATCCTTTTGAAATACATTCAAGGAATCAAGATAAAGGACAAAATATAAGAAGAAGAGTCGTTACTCTTGATTGTTTGTATCATAAGGTCTCTCTCTGTTTTTAATTATCGTTTCTCAACCAATCAGTTTCAGATATTCAAACTCACTTATTCTTCCTTCTTTTTAACAAACCAAACTATATTAATTTACTGTAGGTCACGAATTTGTTGTTGAATTTTGTGAGACTTACTAAACATTAATAAAGAGCAACATGTTTCAATATCACTTTCAGAAAAAAGAAAAAAAAAATTGAATATTTCTAAATGCAGATTGATTTTGATGGTAATTCAAAACGTTTCTTGTGTGTATGTTTGCGGGTTCAATGGCATTCATATGATGGTAACACGTTTAAATAGGAAATAAAAAAAATAAAAAGGAAAAGATATATTAAGGGTCATTGACTTATAACTTATTGGGCTTAGGCTGTTTGGATTGCGATTTTAAAAACGTTGATTTTTGAAAAACGCAGTTAAGGCGTTGGGCAAAATCAACATTTTGGCCTTTAAAAATCGCGAGGTTTAGCCTATTAAAATTTTGCTTTTCAAAGAACACCAATTACCTGCGATTTGAAATGCAAGATGTTTGCTGCATTTTCAAACGCAAATTTTTTACAATTGCGTTTCCCAAACATCAAGTTTTTGCGTTTGATTTAAATTGCACTTATAAGGTCTACGAATCCATCCCAAAACGACCCTTAAACACTATATTAGTAGTTGCTATGCATGGTCAATGTTTCCTCAATCCACACCTACTTAACTAAGTTAAGCCCATTGGGTTATTACCTTCTTAAAAGCCAACTTTAGACAACAAACAAATGCTCCCATCATTGTTTTGTCATGCATTGTTGTTCACTTGTATGCACGATTCTTTTTTTTTTTTTTCTTTGAATCATAATGATGGTTGCTCATTTGTGCCAGGTACAATACCAAGTGAAATTGGTAATTTAAGGCTCCTCAAGTGGCTCAACATGACTAATTGCAATTTTAAGGGCAGCATTCCTAGAGATATAGGCAATTTAAGCAACTTGATGGCTTTGAGCTTAAGCTTCAATGAATTGGCTGGACCTATTCCAACTACAATGGGAAGATTGCACAAGCTTCAAGCTCTCGATCTTGTTAATAATAGACTAGAAGGTCCCATCTCATATGATCTTTGTCATTTAGGTAGCTTGTATGAATTGTTTCTAAGTGGTAATGAGCTTTCTGGACCCATTCCTGCATGCGTGAATAATCTGACTTCTCTAAGAAAACTATACTCAGGCTCCAACCAATTAACTTCCATGATTCCCTTGAGCTTGTGGAGCCTTACATATATCTTGGAAGTTAACCTGTCATCAAATTCTCTAAGTGGCCCTCTCTCATTCGAGATTGAAAATTTGAAGGTCTTGAGAGTATTAACATTATCAAGAAATCAACTATTGGGCGATATCCCAAGGGAAATTGGTGGCCTCAAAGATCTAGTTAGTCTCTCCTTGGCGAACAATCGATTAGAAGGCTCAATTCCTGAATCATTTGGTGGGCTAGTAAGCTTGGAATTATTGGATCTTTCCAGAAATAATTTATTTGGAGAGATTCCCAAGTCCTTGGAAGCACTTTCATACCTCAAGTATCTAAATGTCTCTTTCAATAGACTTCAAGGAAAAATTCCTATAAGAGGACCATTTGTAAACTTTTCCGCTGCATCATATATGTCAAATGATGGCCTTTGTGGTGCTCCCCAACTACAAGTTGCCCCATGTAAAGAAGATGTTTCTCGGCCAAAAGAAACAGCAACAACATGTATACTAAAGTATGTATTACCAACAATTGGGTTAACAATGCTTATAGTTGCTCTTGTATTAGTATGGACGAGATGCCGAAAAAGGAATAAGAAACTTCAAGTGGAGGCAAACTCATTACCACTAGCGACATGGAGAAGAATTTCCCAACGAGAACTTTTACAAGCAACAAATGGTTTTAGTGCAAACAACTTACTTGGTAAAGGGAGCTTTGGATCAGTATATCAAGGGACACTCTCAGATGGAATGATTGTTGCAATAAAAGTTTTCAATTTGGTAGTAGAAGGGGCATTCAAGAGTTTTGATACAGAGTGTGGGGTACTACGCAATATTCGTCATCGGAATCTTGTCAAAATCATCAGCACGTGCAGTAACACGGACTTCAAAGCTTTTATATTGGAATACATGTCTAATGGAAACCTAGAGAAGTGGTTGTATTCTCAAGACTATTGTTTGAGTGTCTTACAAAGACTAAATATAATGATCGATGTCGCATCAGCACTGGAATACCTTCATTATGGTTATTCAACATCCATTGTTCATTGTGATTTGAAGCCCAACAATATCTTATTAGATGAAGACATGGTCGCACATGTTGTTGATTTTGGCATTGCAAAATTGTTAGGCGATGCAGATTCTATGATGCGAACCATTACTCTCGCTACTATTGGATATATAGCACCAGGTGATGTTTTTAGCTTTCAACTAGAACTTGCATGTCTGTTAGTTTACTCATGCATATACGGATAACTATAGCTTTTTGGTAGAATATTGATTTTAACACTTTATTTCTTTGAAATATATGATGATGTTCTCATGATTAGTTGTTATGTTACAAATAGAGTACGGATTGGAAGGAATTGTTTCTACAAGAGGCGATGTGTACAGTTTTGGTATCTTGCTGATGGAAACTTTCACAAGAAAGAAACCTACAGATGACATATTTGTTGGAGAAATGACCTTGAAGCGTTTGGTAGAGGAATCTTCACCCCTTTCAATAACTAAAGTTATTGATGCCTATTTGTTGAGAACTGAAAGAGATTATGCTTCTATGGAGAATTGCATTTCATCCATAATGGGATTGGCTTTACAATGTTGTGTTGATTTACATGAGCGGAGGATTAATGCAAAAAGTATTTTAATCACACTCCAGAAGATCAAACTAAAGTTTCTACAAGATACTGAAGGAAGCTAATATGAGGACATCAAGTTTGTTTATAGCTCTTTCATGTTTGTGCTTTTTAAATAATGTAACAGTCTTGAGACTCTCCCAAAGAGATTTGTTTATATCCAATGTTTTGTTATGGTAGATAATAGTGATAGTAATGACCTATAATTAGCTGCCAATGGGTATTCTAAGTTAGTCTTAAAGTGTTGAAGGCAACAAAATCACTGTTTTTACTCTCGAGACTCAAATTATAGCAATTGTGGGATTGTAATTTTGGTACTTGTTACAGATGTATCATTGTACATAGATTTTACCCCAACATTGCATGGGGCAACCTGAGCACTCATTTTCCCTAGATAAACTCATGCCCAAGCATGTTACAAGTTTAATCATTCTATAAAATTCATTGATTTAGATAAGGACATAACTCTGATGATAATTTCCCATGCAATGTTCAAGATTCCATCACTATGATCTAAAAAGAAAGTTTTTTCATAAGGCAATGGAGAAATGAATCATTCCAGGAAATAAGAGCTTTGTGGCATTGGATGATGAAACTAGAATGACTTTAGTGAACTAGCTATCTCCAACAGAAAGGCGATGAATATTTGGAAAGCTGAGGCCTAAAGTGGTAGGAAGGCTTCTGTGTAGCTCATTGCCAACCAAAGATAATAGGCTTATGAATGTGAGATAATAGGCCTAAACTGCAAGTACCCGTCTTGTCACTAAAGGAAAGATTGCTTTTGTTGTTCTTTCTTTTGATAAGGAAAAAAATATTGTTTGTGGCGATTTGCTTAATTACAAGTCAGGACCTCCTCCTAAGAGACAACATACTTTTAGGCTTGTCCCTACTTGCATATATTGTGATAAGATTGATCATGGTGACTGAAAATTCCTATCCTAATAATAATCAAAAAGGGTTAACATATTTTAAAAGCTAGCTCAATGATGTGTTGGTTAAGTTGGAGGCTTGGGGAGCTCATAAGTCTAGAAATCAAAAGCACCATACATTGTCAAGCAAGTTTAGTGCTGACAAAGTTAGTGTCAAAGCATGTTTTCTTTTAAGTTTTAGGTCTAGAGTTGAGTCCGTATAATTTTGGTGATGGGATCAACACGTTGAAGATCTATTCTGAAGGAGAATGTGCATCATGTTCCAAAAAAACTCGATCACAGCTACAATCACATCCAGTTCGAAAGAGGAGTATAGAATGCTCCGATTGAAATGTCGTTTGAACTCTGTTCGATTTCCACTCGATAAAATTGTGAAATGTGAAAGTACATCCTCACATTAAATTGTAATATTACATGTAGACTATGAATCACAAGGAATTGCTTGTACGAGGGGTGTTGTGCAGAGTGCTATCTCAACCTTTAATCAAGTTAGGCTATTGCATGCCTTGTTAGAGTAAATTTGGATTACCCTTAATTTAGGGTGATTCAATCTCATCAAATCTCTAAATTTAAGGTAATATAATATTCATCATCCTCATCAAATTCCTAACTTCAAGGTAATCCAAATATGCTCTAACATGCCTAAGGACCCCAAGTAAAAATTGTACAATAATTTAGTTTTTTAAAAACAAATTAAGGCTCCAATATGGTTAAAATTTAATAAATAGTCTTTCATTAAGGCCCCAATTAATAATTATATAATAAAGGTTATTTTCCAAAAAAAAAAATTAAAAATCTAATATAGTAAAAAGTTAATAAATATATTAATGCTACATACCATCTTTTTATCATCCTAAAATTTATATGGCTTTTAAAAACACCATTGTTTTTTAAATTGATCACTATTAGATTTTGATTGAATGCTGATTTTAAAAGGCACATTAACTTTGGGAGGATAAAAAGAGGCGTGTAGCATTACTCTAATAAATAATCTCTAATTAAGGCCCTCAATTATGATAAACAAAATAAGTTTACAATATTTGGACCTTGAAAATGAAAATTTGTTAACTCTAGACATGTATCATTCCATTTATTCTATGTGTATAATTCAAATAATGATCCACTACAATTTTAAAGAAATTGTAAATTCTCAAATTATGTGAATTCAAGCAATTTTTTGCATCGAACGGCATAAAAAATGCTACCTATTGAATAGACGATATGTTATAAATAAGAATTGAGTATGTTTTCATCTGATTCTTGTGCTTTATGTTGTAGAAAAGCATATGAGTAAAAAAGTGGCTTTCAGTTTATTAAAAAAGAAGCGTCTCTTCAAAATTAAGTAAAGAAAAAGCCTTTTAGAATAATTTTTTTTTATTTATTTATTGCTGCAGTAACATGCCACCTTTTAAATAAATAGCATTTTTCAAGCCATTCGATGCAAAGAATAACCTAAATTCACATAACTTGAGAATCTACAGTTTAAAATTGTAGTGGATCCTGATCCGTATAATACATGTTCGTAAAGAATGAACTTTCCATGAAAGTTAACAATTAAGGCCCCCAATGTCATAAATTTTTCAACGTATATAAATTCTTGGAATGTCCACTTGTTTATTTTCTTATTTTTACATTCAAGAAAGTCAAACGTGTATAACTTTCTCTAAATTGGTAACGTAAATCTCAATTAAATTGTCAGTAGAACATTGAAAAGTATGTCTTCAATGTGATCCAACATAAATGTGTATTGAATGCTGAGAAGAATATGGAAAGTCTTGAATATAAAACCTTAATTAATAATTTTGCATCCCAAAAAGCTAGAATAATGATTTTTCATATTAAGAAAAGGGTTGCTCTTAAACTTGTTGCCTTAGGCCTCAAAATGTATCGAGCCAGCTTTCGTTGTACATAATTATGGCATTTTACTAATGGAAACTTTCAAAAGAAAAATGCCCACAGATAAAATATTTGGAAGAAAAACAAGCTTGAAAAGGTGGGTAGAGGAATCATTACACCTTTAGGTAATTGAATGAAAGACAAAAGAGACTATACTGTTACGGAGGACTGCATATCGTCCATTATGGGATTGGCTTTGTGTTGCTGTGCAGAGTAACCTGATCAGAAAAATAATATAAAAAATGTGTAAGAACCGAAGGACCGATTCTACCCGCAAATTAATAGTTCAAGCAATATTAATCTCAAATTAAAATTATTTAATTAACGAATATAAACAACACAACCACAAGATAAATCGCATATCCATAACACAAAGATTTGTTGATGAATTGGAAAACCCTTTGAACAAATCAAAGGGAAAACAACTCCAAGGCGGCCAAACCCAAGAAATCACTATAAAAAGAAAATCTAGATTATAGAAAATAGGCAACTTAATCCTTTGTAACTCCTAGGCTCTATAAGATCAACAAGCTCCCACTTGTCACCTAACTCGACAATCTTCTTGTTGGTGCATCTACTTACCGATTCCTTCGATAGGCTCTTTGGCGGATGAAGGATGTGTATGGTGTGGTTTGAAATAAAAAACAAAACCCTAAGTAGTAGAAAGCTTCAAGCTTTTTAGGAAACATCACTTGGATTAACAATGGTGAAGTATGAAGACTTCACAAACATCAAGAGAGGGAAAGCATCGATGGCTCTCAACCAAAACACTCTTGGCTCACAATAGAGAAGCAAGGAACCTTCTCTAGAGCCTCTTCCCTTCCAATTTTGTGTTAGAGGTCCAAATCAGCAAAAAGGACATCCTATTCTATTTATAGTCATATAGGAAAGGAAAGAGTAAAGTTGAAAATAGGCGGAAAAGCTTTTGGGGGAAACAAACTAGTCAGGGTATCCTAATCATCCGTTTGATCCCGAGCTCCAATTGACGCAAACTTAGCAGTATTCGAAAGCTCATTCACAAATATACTGTAATGCTCCAAAAATTTATCAAGTTTTAGCGTTTATTTTTGAGCTTTGGATGCCATGGAACGTTTGAAGGATTCTATGGAACGTTCAGTGTGCTCATGGAACGTTCGATGGTGAGGATCAAACGTTTAATACGTGTCCCGATGCATTGATTCACATGAAAACTTTCGATCAATGTGCATGTCAGACAGTATCAAACGTTTGATGCTTTTATAGAACGTTCGATGTACTTTTATCAAATATTCGATGCTTTTATCAAACATTCAAATGCTTTTATCCTAAACATTCAGTGCTTTTATCAAATATTCGATGTGCTTTTACAGCAATGATGACCTTTGCTAGAATTTATTATGATGCAAAGCCTTTTGTCAAATTCGCCTTGTTCTGTATTCTTTGAGGTTATTAGTTTTAAGTTTAATAATATTTTTGTTGACGAATTTAATGATGACTATAAATGGGTATGGTCGGGAGAGAAGGAACAATATGTACAAGAGGTAATGTTTATCAAATGGAATTATGATCACAATTCACAGGAACATGTACACATGGACAAAGCTGGCTGATGGACGCCAATTTACCCATTGATCAAGAGAACATGTCCAATTGGCATATGCTGTGACTAGGCTCGAGAAAATAACCGATCAATTGACTTATCATTAAAGATCTCCTATGATGGTCTCATTGTTCTCCACAATAGCAAAGTCGATCTTGATGGACAACAAAAAAGAAAAAAAAAAAAACTAAAAAAAGTAGAGTAATCTGGGGGCATATCTCAAAATTACTTGTTAGCTATGAATTGTATGTTCAGTTCTTGATCATCTTTCCCTAAAAAGAAACCTATTTCTTAGGTTTAATTACCTTTTTTTTTTCCATGAACTACCACCATTTGTCATCATCAACGGATACTCTCACCACTGGACTACCTCAAACTATCATTTACTTACGAAAATCCTTGTAGGGAGAAACGTTATGGTGAGCCCTCAGAAACCAATTATAAACACCATCTGAGAAACGTTCCCACTTACCAGCCATATCCTAGACTACTTGTTGGTCTCGCACCTTGTTTTATTGTTTTAATGGTGATAGCAATATATACAAACTAACCTGGGTGGCCTTTTTAAATGGAAGAATGATTAGTTGGTTCCTTTTAGCGCTTCTCTGTTATCTTGCTTGAACCTTTCCTTGGTTTACGTTTGAATTTTTCGTGGTGGCTGCCACCCAATGAAAAGGAAAGTAAGTCATACAATATATCTAACCCAACCCATTAATCAAACCACACCTTTTTTTTGGGCGCCAAACGAACTTTGTAACCCTTTGTAAAAAACGACATCTCTTCAAATTTCTACTCTTAATCCAAATAATCTTGGTTGGATTCATTTCACAAAGTTTGGAACTGCTTTTCTTTAAGTAAATTTGTATTATCTCAAAGACTAGACGTTGGTATGGCAAATTCTTCTTTTCCAAATGATAGCAAGGGCCGAAAGTTGATAATCAATTATTAAAATTAAAAAAAGAAAAACAAGAAGAAAATAAAGTATTGATTGAAGAAAAAAAAGAGTGGATTTATTATGATGCAAACATTTTGTCAAATTTGCATTGTTATGTATCTATGAGGTTATTAGATTTAGCAATGATTATGTTGACTAATTTAATGATTACTATAAAAAGGGGATGAACATTGTGCCACAAGGATGATTGCACAGCATTATTTGGACTTTAGCCACGGATACCAGAGATTCACCAAAGAGTGAGTTGATATGGAAAATGTTGTGACTATTTGTCCAGACCTATCATAACTATCATAAAGCTCTTCCATGATAGTCTCACTGTTCCTCCCAGTAGCACTATCTTGTAACAGTGATAAGAGGGAGGTTGTAAGCAAAGAAAAGTGCGAGATCTTGATGAAAAATACTTAACAAAAAAGCTTAATTAACTAATTGGTTTGGATCCACTTACGTATATTAACTACTCACATTGTTATTTTTGAGAAAATTACACTTCACCCCAATGTTTGAGGAGATATTCAATTTAGCCCCCAATGTTTAAAAATTTGCAATATACCCCATAATGTTTGCTAAAAAATTCAATTCAGCCCTTCTATTAGCTAAAGCCGTCTCAATTGACGAAAATTCTGATTTTTACTGTTCACTCGATTTTTTATTACTTTTATTTTTTTAAAAATAATAATAACAATAATTTTTTTTTTTTTTAAAAAAAAAAAACGATTGTGTGGGGATGAACATTGTGCCACAAGGATGATTGCACAGCATTATTTGGACTTTAGCCACGGATACCAGAGATTCACCAAAGGAGTGAGTTGATATGGAAAATGTTGTGACTATTTGTCCAGACCTATCATAACTATCATAAAGCTCTTCCATGATAGTCTCACTGTTCTCCCAGTAGCACTATCTTTGTAACAGTGATAAGAGGGAGGTTGTAAGCAAAGAAAAGTGCGAGATCTTGATGAAAAATACTTAACAAAAAAGCTTAATTAACTAATTGGTTTGGATCCACTTACGTATATTAACTACTCACATTGTTATTTTTGAGAAAATTACACTTCACCCCAATGTTTGAGGAGATATTCAATTTAGCCCCCAATGTTTAAAAATTTGCAATATACCCCATAATGTTTGCTAAAAAATTCAATTCAGCCCTTCTATTAGCTAAAGCCGTCTCAATTGACGAAAATTCTGATTTTTACTGTTCACTCGATTTTTTATTACTTTTATTTTTTTAAAAATAATAATAACAATAATTTTTTTTTTTTTTAAAAAAAAAAAACGATTGTGTTAGTAAAAATTAGAATTTCTATCAATTGAGACGGCTTCAGCTAACAGAAGAGCTGAATTGAATTTTTTAGCAAACATTGGGAGGTACATTGCAAATTTTTAAACACTGGGAGCTAAATTGAAAATCCCAAGTGATAGCTTGTGGGCTAATAATTTCACAGGAAAAATACTTCCAGAAATTAGAAATTTGACCATGCTTACCAACTTGTACCTTAGCAGTAACAACTTCGAAGGTTTGTTTAGTGTTCTTTTAGCCTTTTTGTAGATTAAACTTCAATATTATATTCTAATTAATTGGTAACCTTTTTATAGGCACTATCCCATCCACTTTGTTGATTGGTTAATTATTTTCTCCCTTTATTCATAACATAACAATCTTTAAATTGATGAGCTATTACATTGTCCCTAAAGAAAATTAGAGTTTTTTTTTTTTTTTTTTTGAATGGGATATCAGAATTTCATATATCATGAAAAGAGCCTTGCTCAATAAGTACACTGATTTTGATAAAATTAGGGTATGAACCCCTTTATACATAATCCAGATTATTAGTATGTACAGCTTTCGCCATCCTATGAGCAGCTTCATTTGCTTCCCTATCAGTATGGAAAACAAACCATTCTTGGAGGCCATTTAGTCTATTACGGGAATCCTCAATCAGATAACCATATCGACTCCAACACGATCCTTCCCGTAACAAAGCTTGAACAATTTCCAAAGAATCACCTTCTAGATGGAGTCTAGGTATTCCCAAATCAAGGCACAGTAACACTGCCCTCCAAAGAGCTACTCCTTCTGTAACACCTCAGTCCCATATTGGGAAGATGAGAAATAGCCCACAAAGATTGGGTGGTTTATAAAGAGAGTCATGAGTGTTAAGTCCCACATCACCTAGTTACTATGTGAAACTGGACTTTATAAATGATTATAGGGAAGTTTCAAAATCGACTAGTCCTTTTAGGGTGATAGCGCAGATGTGGCTAGTGCTTTTCTCTGGGTCGTTACAAATGGTATCAGAGCCACCTAGTAATGCCAGGCCATGTGGTATTTGAACACTGCATGATTATAGGGAAGCTTCAAAATTGACTAGTCTTTTTGGGGTGATAGCGCAGATATGGCTAGCGCTTTTTCCTGAGTCGTTATAAATGGTATCAGAGCCACCTAGTAACGCTAGGCCATGTGGTACTTGAGCACTGCATGACGTGGCCCTGACGAGACATCAGCAGTTTAAGAGTGGGAGTTTGTAACACCTCAGTCCCATAGAGTGAGTGATTTATAAAGAGAGTCATGAGTGTTGAGTCTCATATCGCCTAATTATTAGGTGAAACTGGACTTTATAAGTGATTATAGGGAAGTTTCAAAGTTGACTAGTCATTTTGGGGTGATAGCGCAGATGTGGCTAGCGCTTTTCCCTGGGTCGTTACACCCTCTGCAGTAGCTACTGTATCACTGGATAAAAAAGGGGACTAGAGCACACATCGAAGCCACAACTACTCCATATTCATCGTAGACAATAACTCCCACTCCCATGCGTTGGTCCAACACGTCAATGGCTGCATTCCAGTTTGTTTCAATCGTCCCCACAACAGGCTTCTTCCACCCAGGTCTCTCTGGTGCAGGGGGTCCTTGAGCACGATAATCAATGGCTAGAAGAGATTTTTGAAAAATCGACAGGGAATCCTGCCCTTGCTGCAAAACTTGGAAGGGAGGGGATAAAATCACCCCAAAGACCACGGTCTTCATCATTCAGATGGGCCATCCACTGCTCGAAGAGAAGAAGCCCCTCAGTCTCCCAGATAAATAGTTTCTAAAATTTTCTTTTGCTCTCCATCCACACTGTAGTGGTCGACACACAACTCCACAAGACATGACCAATGGTTTCCGGATATAACCCGCACAGTAGGCATAACGGATCAAGAGTGATTTTTCTTTTATAGAGATTGTCCCGTGTAGGAAAGGAGTTATGACAAACACGCCAAAGAAAAGTCTTCACCGTACCTGGAACATTGAGCTTCCAAATTTTTTGCCAAATCCCACTCATCTAAGAAACCTCTGAGCTTTCACCCTGCTTACACTGTCAATTCTCCTTCGCCAAGTGATATGCACTACAGACAGAGAAAACTCCATTAGAATTGCCTTACCACACCAAACGATCCAATTGCCCAGAAGGGCTGAGAGTCATGCTGCAGATCCAATTTGCTTCCTTTGGCCAAAAAATTTCCTGAATGAGTTGTGTGTTCCACCAGTTAGTTCCAGCATGAATGGGGGAGCTGACCCGGGCGTCCGAAGGTAGTAAACAGACTAGAGATTGAATCATATGTGATATAGGATTAGGAAGCCACCGATCTTCCCAAATCTTAATAGATTCCCCATTGCCCGCCCTCCATATTAACCTCGCCTACAACAGATCACGGGACTTAAAAATGCTCCTCCATGCATAAGAAGGCCTAGCCCCCAAACGAGCTCCCAAGAAATCTTGATTCGGGTAGTATTTTGCTTTCATGACTTGGGCCATCAGGGAAGTAGGCTGCTGAAGAAGCCTCCATCCCTGCTTGGCCAACAAGGCTATGTCATTAATCAAGCGACTCTTATGAAAATATATACCTAATATTACATACCTAATATGACTTCTATTGTTTGACGTGTCAAAGGTAAATTAGGAATATTATTCCTAGTTTGGAATGAGTTGTAACCTTCCTTCTGTCTTAAAATAGACCTTGTCCTCAAGGTCCAATTAATTTTCTTTGGATCATTTATTGTACTTGTGGGCTTAACTCTTGGATTAATGTAGCATTCAAAACATTTGGATTTGACCACCATTGTTTACAAACATGTACCAAGAAGAAGAAAGACGAGCACTGCACCTAGTATGGATCCCATTTCATCACTACACTCCCTCTTGCTCACGTCTGCTGTTTCTACTCCTCCTGTTATAAGGATCGTCACCTCTAACATTTGCTTTTTCCAAAAGGTCTTGAAAAGGTCGGCGTTTGGGCTGTAAGTGGTGATGGGTAGCATTTTTTTGGAAAATTTGGTGTTAGTAGTGGTTGGCCGGCAGTATTATGGTTGAAGGGGTTGTAATAATTTCACTTCAGGTTGTGATTTGTGTGATATTTGGGGATTGATATGGTGCTTTTCTGGTGGTGATTGGTGTGGGATTGGGGGATTCTCAGCGGTGTGGATATTTTCGGCTAGGTGGTTTTTGGTGGTTGCTCCGGCATCTGTTGATTCACGCATCTCTGAATTAAACTTTGCGTTGAAACTATCAAGCCTTATCGAAACTATAAGATGGTGAAGCCATTGCTAGCTTTGATACCAAATTGTTATGAATCTAAGTCAGTAACAGGATAATTACGTTTTTTTAGGGAACTTAGACCTCACAACGCAAGGCTTAATTCTTCTCTCTTTATTCATAACATAATAACCTTTTAATAGATGGGCTATTACAACGTCCTTAAGGAAAATTAGTACTGAGTGGCTAATATTATGAGTAATGTTAGAGGGATCACCTAAGCCCTTCTTTAATCCTCCCAAAAGTAATATGGCTTTTAAAATCACCATTGGAACAAAATTTAATAGTCAACTATTACAATTTTAATGTTAATTTTAAAAGTCACATAACTTTTTAGAGTGTACTCAATGAGAACTTGGGCCCTCCCTCTAACATTACTCATAGGGTTAAATATAGTTTGGCCTTCTAACCTAACAGCAGATTTTGATTTAGACTCCTAAACTGACAGCTCTTATACTTGGTCCATCAAATACCATGTGTTGTAAATTAGCCTCATTCGTCAGTGTTGACCGTTATATTGGATGTAAAATCAAATTTGATTTTTATCTTCTCAAAATACCGTACTTTGACCAATGAAAAACCAAATTTACACTTTTGAAAAAACAAAATTTGGACAGTATCTAGAACACAATTTTTTTTTTTTACTTAATGTAAATAAAAATTGAACAAAAAAAAACAAATAAAGTTTAAGGGTGGCCAAACTACCCAATGATGACATCATGCCTTAACATATTTTCCTTTTTATTGCTTTCGATGGGTACCTTTCAATTGAAAGAACAATTATGCTCACATGATTTTGATTTTAGATATTCAAGCCTCACTGTTCTTCCTTCTTTTTAACAAAGCCAACTATAGTGTGTGAACATCACGTACATTGCTCGGACACTAAAAAAAAAAAAAAAAAGAGAGAGAGAAGAGAGAAAGAGACTAAAGCTGAGTATATTGAATAAAATTAATTAATTTTTTCTTTAAAATGTGGTTTTCATGCTTGCCTCTAAAAATTATGTGTTAGCTATGAACCCTATGTTAACTTCTTGGAGATCTAGCAATGATTTTTCCTTCTGTATTTTTATTTTAACGAATGAGCTTGATTCAAAGAGGAAAAGAAATAAATATACTTTTTAATGTTATGATATTAATTTCAGATCGAATGACAGAATTTTGTATCATAAGGTCTGGATTAAGGGGAGATCTTGATGGAAATACTTTAAAAAAATAAAAAAAATAAAAGGAAGAGTTGATCTTGGGGCCTCCCTTCTGTTACGAACCTAAGTCCGTAAAGGATAAGTTAGGTTCTTAGAGTGAACCTAGACCTCAGCAACTTAAAGCGCATCCATCCTCTCTTTT
>FXXK01001313.1:0-11434 GCA_900184695.1 Betula pendula
AAAATGCTTGAATTCACATAAGTCAAATGCCCAAAATAACATTCATGGACGGCTCTTTCATTAGGCCAATTAAGTGGTCGCATAAAGCTCTAATATAATAATTGTAATGCTCCAAAATATTTAAAAAATAGTTTTTCATAATACTTGACAAAAGATTTGATTAAAAACACTCTCTCATCTTTATAAAGCATTTAAATAATATTTTTAATTAAAAAAGGCAACCATCAAATGTTCGATGTTGGACAGTACAGTCACATTCTCTGCAAAACCTGCATATGCTTAGAAGGTGTCAATACGAACATCAAACGTTCGATACTTTTATAGAACGTTTGATATGCTTTTATCAAACGTTCGGTATCTTCATCAAATGTTTGATGAGAAACTCTAGATTTTGTAATATAAATAGATCAAATATTCGATGTCGTACATCAAACGTTCGATTATATCCCAAAATGAATTTTACGTAGAGAATCAGCTTTTCACCCCATTTCCCTATAAAATACACCCCATCCCCTTGAGAAAACCACTCTTGCTCGACCTAAAACATCCAGAAACCACTTATCAAAGGCTTGAGAAAGATTTATGAGGAAAGGTTCTCATTTGAAGGAGATTATTTTTTTCAAGGGTAACCTTCGAATCCATACTCTTATTTATGTTGTATTTTATTGTTTTACACAAGTTATGGCTATGTTATATTTTTAAAACTATGTCATGATGATTTAAAGGCTTTTATGTTAACTCTCCAAAAGATTTTGATAAAAATGATGACTTTGTATTTTACCTCTCGAAATGTATGTTTTCTATGTCCTTTGATATTGTTTTAAGTCTAGATGTAGTTGTGGTTAGGTTTGGTAGAAGATTTTAAGGTTTCATGCATTTTGGACCTACATTGAACGTTCCACTATTCTTGATCGAACGTTCTATCTTCAAGGATCAAATGTTCGATAATCATGTCAAACGTTCAATGGTGACCAAAAATGCCAAAATTAGGATTTTTAAGATAAAGAACACACATACCCTACGATTAGCACGAAATTACGTTCTTAACTTGTTGTCGAGTTATTTTATAGTTAATGAGGGGTTGCAAGATATCTGAGGCATCGGATGAGCAATTGAAGTAAGTATTTTAACTGATTAATGAAACTACAAATTTAGAAATGCGATATGTCAGATGACTGAGCATGTTTCCCTATATGAACAAGTTTACCATTTTTATGACATGATGTTATTTACTTATATATTCCCCTATTTTTTGAACAAATGAGCAATATCTATATAGTAAGGTTATAGTACACCAGTTCGTACAGTAGAACGGTCATGGTCTTACTATTAATACAAGTTGATTCTATAGTCAAAGTGCTTTCTTTTATGAAGAGGACCTTGGATCCAATGGTTAAGTTTGTGACAACACACCATTCTTTGAGTGGGTTACAAGTTAAGACTTTGCTAGTCAGTATGAACCACCCGAGGTTGGACTCGGTCAGATTGCTAGTATAAGACAGTATGTTTGTGCAATGTCCTAGGTACCAGAGTTGTACCAAAAGTCATTTTGGATGAGCAAACCCTACTGAGAAGGGGTAATGTCTCGGTAGACCATATTATTATGATATGACTATTTATATTATATTCATTGAGCATATTTCTTGCATATTAAATATAGGTGTTTAACCATCGAGGTTCTGCCCCTTCTTTTAAAATTAAACTCAATTTTTATCAAAGGGCATAACATTGAGGATTGGACCTGTCATTTGTAAAAATATCATGTATAATTCATAACTATCTTTTTGCATTAATTTTATACCTCACATCTTTCAAAATAACTTGCTTACTAAGTTAACCGACTTACTCAGTTACTTTTTTTCTCCCGTAAAATACTTCGGTATTTTGCAAACTCTCAGGGATTTGATCAATTGGGATTCTCAACAAGATTTTGGTATCGAGACATCAGTTGATATACTCATATTTGATTTTGTAGATGTGAAGCTCTATGCCCATATTTATTGGTGTTAGAATTGTTATTACTTATGTACTCAGATCAACTATTTCGCTATTTACTCAAATAAATGTTTAAATAGAAAATTCAAACATTTACTAGTTAATTGTTTTGGACGCCCTATAGACATTATACTTTGGGTTAACCGCTTTTCAATGGTTTAATCATGTGTATAAGGCAATCCTCAAGCTAGTGTTTTATATTTTCTCACTTCACAAGGAGAATAGAGGTATCCCTAAGTCTTAATCATATCCAAACCTAGTTGGAACTCGATCAGGACCCTGCAGGGACATTGTCGGGACCCGACTAAGACATGGTCGGGACCCAGTTGGCACCCGCCCGGGACACCGCTGGGACTGGCCAGGGACAGTGCTGGGACCCGGTCAGGATAGCATCGAGACCCACTCAGGACATCACCAGGACCCACTCGTGACCAAGTCGAGACCTCGCTGGACCTGGCCTGAGACACCACCGGGACATCGCCGGGACCTGGTCAGAACTTGCCCCGGACACCGCCAGGACCCAATCAAGACATCTCCAATAGGGGTGACAATTTTTGATACGATCCGCGAACCCGACACAAACACGACACAAAGATATAGGATTTGGGTTTTTGTTAATCGGGTTCGGGTCATAAATGGGTCACCCGTTTAGTAATCAGGTCAGACGGGTCACCCGCCAGGTGACTCGTTTTACCTGCTTATTTTTATTTATTTATTTATTTATTAAACGTAAAAGAAATTAGAAACTAATCTAATCCGGGTTGGGTCAGGTCGGCACGACATGACCCGTCAACTAAACAGGTTGGCGGGTCCTGTCGTGTTAACCCGTTAAAATTACGGGTCATGTTCAAGTGACCTATTTATTAAACGGGTCGTGTTCGGGTTTATGCTTAGGGGTGAGCATGGGTCGGTTTGGGTCGGGTTTCGTGGGTATCCGAAACCCGATCCGCAGCGTGCGGGTTTGAAAAAATTCAACCCACAAACCCGCATGTTTCCATTGCAACCAGACGGGTTTCGGGTTTGCGTGCGGGTCGGGTTTAAATCCGAATTCTTATTAGGCTTTGGGCTCAGATTGAGTTAATTTTAATTGGGTTTTTTTGCCAAAAAAAATGCTTTAAATTTATTTTTGCTGGATAAAGTTTAATTTTTGGCCCAATTTTCAAATATACAATTTTTTGCCCAATTTTTATTTGTACATGAAATGAAAAAAACCTAAACCCATTTAAAAAAAAAAAGAACTAAAATCACATTTATCAAAATCAATACTCATTTAAATAATAATACTAATAAAATATAATGTTCATAAAAGTGCTTCAACTATAAAATATAAAAAGGGCATAAAATCATATTCAATGAATCAATAAATGTACATTAACTATCAAAAGTTCAACAAATTTGAGAAAACATTTAAATTAATATCAAATTCAAAATTTCACAAAAGATGAAAAGATTCATAAATAAAGACACTATAGTCACTAAACACTAGCATCCAATTTAACCCATCTAAAAAATGCAATACATAAAATGCAACACATAAAATGATGGAATCCAATCCAACCCTATTGCACATAAAACTAATAAACTATACACATTAAACTTAAAAGTTCAACAAACCGCACACATAAAAAGTCCAGCACACCACACACATAAAGAGTCCAGCACACACAAAGTTTAAAGGTTACATCACACAAAACCTAGGAGTTACAAATTTACAATGTTACATTACTTACATAAAAGATAAACTNAACCCATCTAAAAAATGCAATACATAAAATGCAACACATAAAAATGATGGAATCCAATCCAACCCTATTGCACATAAAACTAATAAACTATACACATTAAACTTAAAAGTTCAACAAACCGCACACATAAAAAGTCCAGCACACCACACACATAAAGAGTCCAGCACACACAAAGTTTAAAGGTTACATCACACAAAACCTAGGAGTTACAAATTTACAATGTTACATTACTTACATAAAAGATAAACTAGTTTATAACAAATAATAAATCAGCATGTAGCAACCACCAAAACACTAAACCATCAATCATCAATGCAGCAGCAGCACCTTCAAGGCTTCAACTAATCATCTTCAAGCAAAAAGTTGATGTTCTTCAAAGTTATTTCTACAAAGGGGAATGAAACAAAAAAGATTTACAATTATAATTCAAATTGATAAATAGAATTAGTAAATAGCTAAATAAATTAAAAAGTGAGTAATAGAAAACATACCTAATTCGAGCCTATAGCTCTCATCATCATCAACAATCTCTGAATCAAAACCATTGCCACTAGAAATAGGTTTGGACCTTAACCAATTTTGTGCACATACTAAGGCTTCAACCGTTTTTGGAGCCAATGAACTTCGAAAAGGGTTCAACACACGTCCTCTGGTGCTAAAAGCCAACTCTGAAGCGACCGTTGTAATGGGAATGGCCAAAACATCTCGGGCTAGTAGGGCAAGTATTAGGAATTTGGTTGAGTTCACCTTCACCAATTTAAAATATCAAAATCAGGATTTGGTTTTTCCATAGCCTCCGTCAAATACCGCTCTATCTCCATTTTACTTCATCATTTTTTGAAGTGAGGTATTCATGAAACCTATTCATGAAGTGAAGTGAAAGATTAGCACTTTGACTTACATCTGTTGTCGCTAAGGAAGCTTGAGATGATTCACTACCATGTTGAACTTGAGATGAACCCCCATCAATTGTTGTTATAATGATCTAGTAATTTGTGCAAGTAAAGCTTCAATGTTCTAATCAATTAGTTGATTTCTCAGCATTGAGAACTTCTTTGAACCAAAAATCTAGTAAATCAATTTGGTCCGTAGATCAAGAATAACCGCAACATACAAAATCAAATTACCTTATCAAGTTCCCCCAATACTTATCATACTTTGTCTTCATTTTCTCCGCCATGGTCCTAATACATAATCATCACTTTCACAATACGCTTGTAAATGTGATTGAATGCCACCAACTTCTTGAACGTACATATTAGGATGTTACATACAAAGAGCCCGAAATTCTCATTGTGACTATTATAAAAAAGTTTGAGAAACTTGGTTAAAACCCTAACATTGTCCCAATCATCAAAAGTGGGAGGTCCCAAACCCTTTTGCCCATTCCTTTCCTCAAACAATGCAGAAACATAATTCACATCTTCTTTTTCTACAAGTTGGAAAGCACCTTGAAATTTTTCAGCACCATCCAACATCTTATATGTGGAGTTCCATCTAGTTACAACATCAAGACACAACAAGCCCTTAAACGGAACGTTTTCTCTTTCCACACACTCCTTAAACTTTTCAAACCTTGAAGGTGAAGACTTCATATATTTCACTGCAGATCTAACCCTCTTCACCGAGTCATCAACCTCTTTTAAACCCTCAACCATAATAAGATTTAATATGTGTGCACAACACCTCACGTGCATAAACTTACCATCCAATATGGTGCCAACCTTATCTTTTTTTCTCCTATTCAAGTAGTCAATAGCGGTTCCATTTGAACTAGCATTGTCAACTGTAATTGTAAAAATGCTATCAATACCCCACTCAAGCATACACGTCTCAATCTTCTTCCCAATAGTCTCTCCTTTATGATCAGGAATTAAAGAAAAGCTTATAATTCTTTTGTGCAAGTTCCAATCACAATCAATAAAATGGCAGGTGATAACCATATAATTGAGGTTTTGCACTGAAGTCCATGTATTAGTTGTAAGACAAACCCGAGCACCAGTTGTAATGAACATTGCCCTCAATTTTTCCTTCTCAGATAGGAAGAGCTTATAACAATCCTTCATCACAGTAAAACGAGAAAGAATTGAAAACCTAGGCTCAACTGTCTTCATGAAATCCTGAAACCCTTCACCGTCCACAAACTTAAATGGCAACTCATCCACAATTATCATCTTAGCAATTGCTGTCCTTATTTTTTGGCCATTGTATTTTGCAATCACTAAATTACCAACAGATCCCTCACCCCCTCGTCCTTCCCTTTTAGCATCAAAACTCAATTTTGATTGTGACTTATCCAATTTACGATGCCTACCAGGATATCTCTTGCAAATAGACCTTATATGATTTAGCATGGATGAAGTACCTAGCCTTCTAGGGTGACAACTAAAAATGTTTGCCACAATGGTTGCACTCTGATTTAGGATCCTCAGGATCACTCTCCTCTACCTTGGTAAAATGCTCCCATACTATTGATGTGTGGTCAAATTTTTTAGATTTTGGTGGGAGAGCTGAACTAGGATTCTGGGGACCAATAGTTTCTGTACCTCCACTACTACCAAGGGCAGGCATATTGCTATCTACTGGACTAGGACTAGATGAAGCAACACTAGAACAAATAGTATGAACATCACTATTTGAATTGCCATCCATGACTCTACAATAAGTGGAAAAAAGACATTCATTACATATAGAACAGTAATGCCAAAAGTTCAATTTGTCACCAAAGGCTTAATCTAATAGCACACGGATATTATCTTTTTCTAGTCTTTTAATTTGAATTATTTTCAAAGTCATGATTTTTATAGACTTTTTTAGTCAAAAACATAATAGTCTAATTGTGCTGGCCTGGATTGAGAACCTCTAAAGGATAAGAATCCAATGTTCAATGAATGATGGTTTAGCTAAAATAATATTCATCCAAGCCTCCTAACAAACAAAGAAAAAATATACACTACATTTCTTGTTTGGGTAATTTTCTTTAAACTAGTGTTAGTGTTTGTGTGATATTAAAATTTGACCTATAGGGTACTTAGGCTATATTTTTTATTTTTTAATAAATATTTTTTGTATTTCAATCTCAAAACATATGCATTAACAAATAACCCAAAATATAGAAGGTAACTGGAATCCCAATTAGCATACAGATTTTTTTCTTTCTATTTATTTTGGGCCTCAATTTGATCTCACTTTCAACTTTCAAGGTAACCAGGGACTTTCCTATGTACCAACAACAATCATAGAAAATGCTAAAGTACAATTAAGCAGAGTGGCGTTTATTATTGATAATAAAATCTAATGACAAAAGAATTTACTTGCGATTTGCTGAGACCTTTGCAACTCGGCGATGGAGGCAATGGTCCTGGAAGACTTTTGAGGTAGGGTTTTAAAGGAGGTGCCACGCTCAGATATCCTAAAGTGGACGGCTCAGATTAGAGTTGAAGTTTAAATTACTAATGATAATATCATGCAACCTCAATGAGCAAATGATGAGTTAAACAAAAAAATTGAAAAATTCATAAGGAAAATGAAGGAAGAAATTAGGATTGAAGATTTGAAGATCAAAGCAGCTTAAAGAGTTAAATCCTTACCTGAAGTTGTCGCCGATGCAGAGCGTGAGAGGAATCAGAGGATACTTTATCAGTTTATCTCAAAACGAAACTGGAAAGTGGAAACCCATCAACTTATTTCAGCGAAAAAAAAAAAAATAAAATCACCAAAAATAAAATAAATCAAAGCGAAGAGCTAAATGTCTAATAGATCGAAGAAAGGAAACCCTACCTGAACGGAGAGAAAAGGTGGAGAGGGCCGACAGGCTGAGACAGATTCAGAGAGAGAGAGAGAGTTGACGGCTCGTATGCTGATGTGCGGCGAGGGAAAACTGAACCATTCAACCGAAGAAGAAGAAAAAGAACAGAAGAAGAACGCAGGACGGGAAGAATTATGGGACTCGGGGAGCTGGAGGAGCGCCGCTTGAGTCAGGCGTGACTGTGTGAGTTGAGTTCCAGAGAATTTTAGGTTTTAGGTCTGAAGGACTGAAGGAGTGAGGGGAAAAAAAAGTATTTATAGTGTATAACAAATCGCGGGTCGGGTCGGTACCCGCGATTTTCAAAAAACAAACCGCAACCCGACCCAACTAGCACGGATATGCAAAAAAATAATCTGAACCTTCGATTAACCCTAAAAAATTTGAATTTTTTGGGGTTGGGCGGGGTAAGTTTTGCGGGTAGGTCGGGTTTTGCTCACCCCTATTTATGTCTTAACGTGTTGGCAGGTCAACCCGAACCCGACCCACCAACCCGTTTTGCCAACCCTCACAGAGACTCGGATGGGACATTGTTGGGACCTGGTCGGGACGTTGGGGGACCCGCTCATGACCTAGTCGAGGCAATGCCGGAACCTGCCCGGGACATCGTTGGGACTCGCCAAGGACATCGTTGGGACTCGCCAAGGACATCGCCAGCCAAGTCCCGAACAGGTTTCGACGGTGGTCTAGTGAGGATCTGGCAATGTTTTGCCTGTTGTCCAAGGATTTTATTAATATAATATATTTATAAAATTATATTAATATTTTTAAGTTGTGAATAAAAAAATAATTTTTATAGGTTAATATGATTGATTAAAAATATACAAAAAATATCTGTGATTTTCTGTATGCGCCAAACACCAAATAACACCTAGAAGGGGGGTTGAATAGGTGTATACTAAAATAATGCAAAATTTAAAAATAGGCAACCACACAATCAAACACAAAATATTATGAAAGTAATAAAGCAAGAGACACAAATATTCTAGTTACAAAGTGAAAACCTTTTGAAGAACTCTTCAAAAATAAAACCACTCCGGGACAGCCAAACCTAGGAAATCAATCTATTATAGAAGAACGAGAAATTACAAGGCGTTCATACTTACAAAACCTTTGTGAGAAGCACACTCTTGTACTAGACAAGTGACCCGGTTGCCCATTACCGCAGTACTTCCCCCATAATGTCTAGAAAATTATTCTATTGATCTCTTTTACTGGAACCTTCAATAGACTTCAGATGTGTAGCATAATTGAAGATTAAAACCAAAACTCTAAGAGAGAGAAGATATAAACTTTAAAGCTCTCCAACACTCTTAGCACATAGGATTTCATCTCTGAATCCCTAAAAAAATCGTGCTTAGGAGACATCTATATATAACCTTTGAGAAAACTTAGTTCTAGCTGGAAAAGGATTTCAGCATTAAACTAGGTCAACGTCTATACGAGGTTGAAGCTCGTCTGTATGCATACAAGTTAAACCTTGGAATACACGGTTAACAATATCAGCGCGTCTATACTAATTGCAGCTGAGACAGCAGACGAGTGTCTCTGGAAGTCTACACTGGTTGTCTCGTACGTACTAACTCTAGACAAGAAAAGAGACGAGGCTCTCAGGAATCCTTCATAAGCTTCCTCGTATGTACATACTCCGGACGAGATTTGAGACGAGGCTCTCTATGGCTTCTTTCAAAATGTATGTTCCGTATTGACTTCAGACGAGATTAGAGACGAGCCTCTCTGCAGCTTCTTTAAAAAAATGTCTCATCCGTACTGACTTCAGACGAGATTAGAGATGAGGTTCTCTATGGCTCCTTTAGAATATCCTAGTCCGTACTAACTCTAGACGAGAAAGCAGACGAGCTTCTCAGTAGACTAATAAATACAATAACTAAGGAATAGAGAATTTATGCACAAATTACAAAGAACAACTTTGACATTGAATTAAGCCAATAAAAAACTAACAGATTTTAAATGAATTTAAAGGAATGATATGGTTGTTTAAAATGCAAACTGATGTTGTGTTGTGATGATATGTGATTTTGATACTTTAGAAAATTTTATGAGATTGATGAATATTTAAAAAATGATTTATGAGAATTTATTGTGGTTTTGCGAGTATGGTGAATATATTGTTAAACTGTATTGAGATGTTTTATTGTTATTTGCACATGATGAAATAAAGCATGGCTTGAATGGTTTATATGATAAGCATGAGCATAAGTATAAATGCATAAGAAAAGAGCATGTGTTAAAGTAAAAGCATTTGGACCCATATTACTGGGGTCAAAAACTTTATGTATTTGGACTTGGATTACAGAGGCTAGTTGATTGTAGGTACGAGTTCAGAAGAGCATGTAGAGCATGATGATTTTATGAAATGTTTTTTATGGGCTTTACTCTAAATGTATTAGTATGCATATGAATTTGAATAGAAAAGATGTAACGCCCAGGAAATAATTAAGCAATTTATTGCTTATAACCCTTAAGCAATTCGAATTAATAAAATATAAATAATATTAATCAATAATAATACTGGTGTGGTGATAGTATATAATAATATTACTTAATAATTATATTAAGAGAATTGGAATAAAAATGTATTAAGCTAATATTAAGGAGATTTGAATAATAATAATAATAAATCCTTTTGTGGTAAATAATTATTTGTAAGGGTAAGTTGTAGTTAGATTAAATGAGGTGTCATGTATTAATTAACAATTAACAGAATTAAAGTAGCTGGGGTGATATTGTGATTTAGGAAGTTTGAGGGCTCTAAATAAATGGATCCTATCCACATGACATGTGTGGATCATTTGGACATCAAAAAAATAAGACAAATGGCTAAGCCCTTAGAGTATTCCTAATAGCCTCAGCTAATTTTACTAGCAAATTTAACCAAAAATCACATTTTCTCTATTTAACCATCAACTTTTTTAAAATACTCATAACAGCCTCAACAAATTAATTACCCACCATTACTATTCCATTTAAATATTTTTTTAATTTTTTTTTTTCCCAAAAACTCGTCTTCTCTCCCGAGTTTCTTCTCTCCCTCTCATCTCCACCATCATTCATCAAACTAAATAGAATAAGAAGAACTAATTAAGTTCAGATAGACGCAAATCAAAATAGAAAATCAAGTATATGATCAATTCCTTCAGTGTGATTCAAATATTCCGATTTTCTTTCTGACTTTCCTACTTTTCCAAGGAACCAAACCAGAAATGAATTGATTGAATGTACTCAAGCAAGGAAGGGAAGAGGAGGTGACGGGCGAGGAGGTGGCGAAGGAGAGCGTCGGCGAGCTGTGAGGGCAAGCGCTCGAGGCTCCACCTTTGCCTCCGCCGCTTCTCCACGCTCTCTTCGCTCCGGCACGCTGCTTCAATGCAAAGCCCAACCAAATCACACTCTGTCTCTTTCTCTCAGGGTTTTGAATAAAAACCCTCAAAATCCCTTGCAATCAGAGAGAGAGAGAGAATTGTGCGTGGGAGAGGAAGGAAGAAAGAAAAAAAAAATTGGGGGAGAAGAACTATGCGTGGGAGAGGGAGGAAGAAAGGAGAGGAAAGAAGAAAGAAAAAGAAAAATAAGATGGCTCCCACCCAACTAAAACCCGGCGCGTGGCGGAACGTGATTGCCTATTGCGTGGCGTAGCCAATGGTTCTGGGAGAAGGTGTGCAACTTTCTGCGCCTGAATTCTTGAATTTGTTTGTCCCGGTTAGGTATGGACACACCTGGACTTTGCAGGGTCGAGAGAGGAAATTCTTCTCCTCTCCAAGTACATGGACCAGCAACCTCCTTTTCGAAAAATCTTTCTTTTTCGTTTCTGGCTTAGGATGGAAACTTCCCCCCATCTTGTGGGATCGCCTACCCGAAGCTCGGGTTCCTCGCC
>FXXK01001313.1:11449-36273 GCA_900184695.1 Betula pendula
AGGTGTGCAACTTTCTGCGCCTGAATTCTTGAATTTGTTTGTCCCGGTTAGGTATGGACACACCTGGACTTTGCAGGGTCGAGAGAGGAAATTCTTCTCCTCTCCAAGTACATGGACCAGCAACCTCCTTTTCGAAAAATCTTTCTTTTTCGTTTCTGGCTTAGGATGGAAACTTCCCCCCATCTTGTGGGATCGCCTACCCGAAGCTCGGGTTCCTCGCCATTGGGGAGACCTAAAATCAAAGAAGTTCCCAAAGCCGAGGTTGACAATAACCCAGCAGGAAAGGCTCGAGCATATGGTCGCCTAGTCTTCGCAGAGCATGGAGGCGGAAGGAGAGGACTCAAATTTGGGGTTCTTGCTCCGCCCCGCCTTTTTACAAAAGCACTTGGGTTTTTCTGAGCATAGGTGCGCCGGAATGGCTAGGATTCCGGACGTGCTTTTTGTGCTGAAGAAGAAAGGAAAGGTAGAAGGTTCGGCCAGGCGGACGAGGTCTAAAGGGCCGAGCCTTGCACCTGTTAAGAAGCCAAACCGTCTGTCTTTTCTACCGAAGGATCGGTTTCCCTCTCTCTGTCCGGAGAGGAAGATTCAGTAAGAGGTCCCGCCCCTCAGATCGTGGAAGGTCCAATCGTCCTTGATGATAGCCCAGACGAAGATGAGGACGAAGTTCCTTTTGTGGTGAGAACTCACGCCCTTAAGAGAAAGGCTCCGGAGCAGTCGGAGGACATGGGCCCTTCTTCGTCCCCTAAGAGAGGAGAGGAGGAGAGCTCCGAGTTTGTAGAGTTTCTCAAGGAGTACCCTCCGATGAGGAAGGCTTGTGGTGTCGATATTATCATCATGGATGAGAGCTCGGAGCCTACAATTGAGACGGTCCCCCCTGGTGGAGGAGATGGGGGGAATGTAGCTCTACCGTCCTTTCCCTTACCAACGTCGGTAGTCGAGCCTGTTACCAAAGCGGCAAGAATTGAGCCTATTGCGGCTTCGGGGGAACTTGAGCTGGATGCTACCTTGAACGAAACAGGCTTTATCTCCGAAGTTGAGGATGTTGTGGTGGCCCCCATCCAAGAAGAAACCGAACTTGCTGCAGTGGGTACCACTTCGGGTGCAATGACTACTACTCTCGAGGTTTAGGACCCCTTAGAGGTCCAAAATGAATCCGAACTCCCGAATTTAGGCATTGGGGCTCTCCCCAATTATCCTTCTAGGGGTTCAATGCCCGAAGAGGCTACCTCCACCAGCGAGTCCACATGGTGGGGTGCAGTTGGACCCCAAGAAGATCCGGTTCTCACCCTTCGCCACCAAATCAAGGTATGGATTACAATGATCGTTGTTCACTTCGGTTCTTCTGAGGTTTGGGCTTCTCGTTGATTTTGCTTTTTGGTGTAGGACTCATTGGTCGCCAAGACATCACTCGGCGAACGTTTGCATTCAGCATGATTTGTTCCATTGAGTGGAAAAAGGAAGTTTGGAAGTTCGGCGAGGAGAACTCATCGGCAACAGCTAAAGCCTCTCTCAAATCTCGTCCGGAGTATGTCATACGAGGAAGCTTATGAAGGATTCCTGAGAGCCTCGTCCTCTTTCTTGTCTAGAGTTAGTACGTACGAGACAACCAGTGTACGATTCCAGAGACACTCGTCTGCTGTCTCAGCTGCAATTAAGTATAGACGCGCTGATATTGTTAACCGTGTATTCCAACGGTTTAACTTGTATGCATACAGACGAGCTTACAACCACGTATAGATCGTTGACCTAGTTTAATGCTGAAATCCTTTTCTCAGCTAGAACTTAAGTTTTCTCAAAGGTTATATATAGATGTCTCCTAAGCACGATTTTTTTAGGGATTCAGAGATGAACATTCTTCCATCATGTGTGCTAGGCAGATAGGTATGCAGAGATCCTTTTGACGATAAGGAGGTTGAGTCCCTCCTAGTCTCTATGTAAGATAGTGTCTGTTTCGATTATATGAAAACTTCGAAGAAAGCCTTGTAAAAATGCCTCCACAGACACGATCTAACTATCGCTCAGCCGTCGAGTTTGGGCAGGCAAGGATCGATGAAACTGACCTCTAAGGTCTATATTCTGCAGATCAGGGATATGGTCAATTTTCCTGCGGTTGTTAGGGAGAGAGGGAGTCATAAATAGCAACTTCAGGGCTATGCTTTTGTCAATAGACGCATCAAGTCAAGAGTCTAGTAGTATTACTGCATGGCGTCATCGATGGACTGCAGGGGGTCGTTGACGAGCAGAAGGGGGCTATCGTGGGATTCAAGGCTGAAGTGGCGGATCTGTCTCGAAATCTTTCCTCTGTAGAGGTTGAACGTAACTCTGCATGGAAGGAGTTGAACGATGCCTTGAAACTTCTCGCCTTGCTGCAAAACGAGGAGATTCCAGCATTAAGGAAGGAGAATGCTGAGCTTTAGGTATGAGAAAGGTCTGCCACCGACTTATCGCATCGCCACATATGGAAGCATCACGACGCAAACGAGAAGGTGAAAAGGTACAAGCACCAGCTTGATGTGGTCCACATAGTTAGGAACCGCACTTGGATCCACGGGTTCGAGTGGGGGTTTGAGACTCTTCGAGCGATTGCAATGGAAGAGCGATTGCGGTACAGAGTACCCACTATCAACATCCGCGACGTTCGGCCCGACCCCCGAGCCTTGAACGAACTTAAGATGATTGGGGTAGAGGAATTACCAGACGCTCGTGCAATATGGACCATTCCACCCCCCATAGCAGTACTTCGGCCGGCAGCCGGAGATGAAGCTGGGGCCGGACCCAACAATGTGGCTGGAAGCGGGGCCGAGGCCAGACCTAGTGATGCGGCCGGAGGTGAATCCAAAGTCGAACCTAGTGATGGCGGGAGAGCTCCCCCCTCATAATTGTATACCATATCCTATGTACGAACTTGTATTTTATAATAGGAATTGACGTACTATTCTTTTTGCATCTCGGATGCTTTGTGTTAAAATGGCTTTTGAAACGATGGGGCTCCTTAAGGATGGTCGTTCTGAACCTTCATACTAGAGCCTCCCTTTTTCTTTCGTTGTTGCTTTTATGATGGGACTAAGTCTAAGTCTAACCTTCATAATGAGGTTCTTTGACTCTGTCGTGTCATTTGACTGCGTTTCTTTTCTTATCTTTAAATATCGGGCAATGTGATTTGGAATATTGCTCAAATACTTTCGTACTTGACCAGAACGGAACATTATTCTGTTATCCTATTCCGGGAATTTGAAAGGCCTCATTCGGGGGCATCAGTAATGACAGGCTGCGCGGTGAACGATGGTGGAGTTCTCAAGGAGGCACGACTGTTGGGTTTTCCACGCCCAGCACGCCTACTTAAGGGAGGGTTACGCCCACCGTTATTTCACCATCGTTTTTTGTTCTTCTTTCTCTCTGTCGTAAGTGCTCTTCACTATGGACGAGGATGCACGCTGGAGAGGGCCTTGGAGAGTTCCCGCCCCTCAACCTCCCTTCGGCTCCCACCAGAGCAAGCGGCTTCGAGGCCAAGCAGGGGTCACTGAGGCCAACCCCTGGCACCAATTCGACGGATTATGGTTTTGGACTCTTCGTCCGTTAACCGCCTTTCAGGGTCTGCCGATCACTCTGACAGTGACCCTTTCTTCGTTCCAAGCATAGTGCCTGGTCCACTGGAGGAGGGGGAGATGGAAAAGCCCGCTATCAACGCTGGAGGCGACAAGGTTGCGGAGGACAACAATGGTCCTCCTTCTCCTGGCGGAGAGACCACTCATTCGGCGGCGGGGCCTAGCGGGGTGCGTAAAATGCCCAGGGAAGCCAAAGCCTACGACTTCCATTAGGGGAGAAGCCTCGGTCGTCTGGAGAACCAAGTAGTCTGTCTGGAAGCGGAGATTCGTCGCCTTCAGGGGCAACTCACTCCACTGTGCGAGAAATTGCACTATCGGCGCATGGTGCTGGGGGAGGAATTTGGATTGGATACCTACATCGCCGGCGATTTCTCCTCTGACGAGGATTAAAGCAGGAGTTGTGCTTTTGCTTCACTGTCTTCTCCTTCCTTTTTTTTGTAAGGGTCAGCGACCTGTGGCTTGTCAATGTTGCTGCCCCTGTTTGGGCATTTTTCTTTATTTGTTTTTTTTTTAAGGGAAGGCCTTTGAGTCTCTCGCTCCTGTTTGTTGATTTTGTTGTGTATCCCCCCCCTTTTTGGAATGAAACGAGCCATTACGGCGTTTTATCTTCAATAATTTCCACACGAACACGCCATTCGCTCACACTATTAAGGACAAAATAAAAGTGGCGAGGTTTTTGCCTCTCCTCGTTTGCTTTGTTTTGTGAACCCCTTGTTGCCAACGTATTGCTAGGGTTGCGCTTTGAGAAGGGGTGCTGAACTTTCGTAGCTGAAGTGTTGGCCTTTGACCTCTAAGCTTCCGGCTTCAGTTCAGCACCTCAAGTTCGGCATGCCAAGGGGTCGGTGGCCTTAATGACGAAACCATAATTTTGATCTTGGATCTCACGCACGGCATGTCAAAGGGTCAGAGACCTCAATGACGGAGCGAGGATCTTTCGATCTTAGTTCGGCATGTCAAGGGGTGGGACTCAATGACGAACCATGATTTTGATCTTGGATCAACGCACGACATGCTCAAAGGGTCGGAGACCTCAATTGACGGAGCGACGGAATCTTTCGATCTTGGTTCGGCATGTACAAGGGGTAGGCGACCTCAATGACGGAACCTGATTTTGATCTTGGATCTCACGCATGGCATGTCAAAGGGTCGGAGACCTCAATGACGGAGCGCGGATCTTTCAAGGGGTGGGACTCAATGACGGAACCATGATTTTTGATCTTGATCTCGACGCACGCATGCTCAAAGGGTCGGAGACCTCATTGACGAAGCGACGGAATCTTTCGATTTTGGTTCGGCATGTAGAAGGGGTCGCCGACCTCAATGGCGGAATCCATGATTGTTGATATTGGTCTCCACGCACGGCATGATCAAAGGGTCGAGACTTCAAGACGGAGCGCCGGATCTTTCAATCTTGGTTCGGCATGTCAAGGGGTCGACGACCTCAATTACGGAACCATGATTTTGATCTTGGAGTCTCACGCACTAGCATTGTCAAAAGGTCGGTAGACTTAATGACGGGTGTGCGATTTTCGATCTTGGTTTCAGCATTTCAAGTTGAGTCGAAGACCCTCAATGACGGAACATGATTTTGATCTGAATCTCACTGCCGCATGTCAAAGGGTCAGGACTCCAATCGGAGCACGGAATCTTTCGATCTTGGTTCCGGCATGTCAAGGACTTAAGACTCAATGAGGAACCTATGATTTTGATCTTGGAGCTGGGGTAGCAGAGATTGTCATCTGGTCCAATTATCATTAACTCGTATGTCGTTCATGGAATTACACATGGGGGAAAGATGGAACAATCAAAAGAAAAACGAATTTTTGTCAGTAAACAAAATACAACTTTGGAAGTGTGGGAGATTACTGGTAATATCGCTTAAAATGCTCTGCGTTCCAAGGGTGGGGCAATCTTCTTCCCTCTGAGGTCTCAAGGTGGTAATCGCCAGGTCGGTTGCACTCTACGACTCTGTACGGCCCTTCCCAATTCGGAGCCAACTTCCCATCTGTGTGCTCCTTAGTTGCCAAAGTCACCTTCCTGAACACCCAATCGCCAATTTTGAACTTTTCAGGTTTGACTCTCTGGTTGAAATATTGGGCTGCCTTCTGCCGATACGAGGCCATTACAATTTCTACTTGGTCTCGTCTTTCATCCAAAAGGTTTAGTGACAGCTTCAATCCTTCGTCATTGAGCTCAGGGTCATACTTCTAGACGCGAAGGCTCGTTAGTTCCGTTTCTACTGGGACGACGGCTTCTGACCCGAATGCTAGGCCAAAAGGAGTATCCCCCGTAGGTGTTCTCTTGGTAGTTCTGTAAGCCTATAGGACTTCGTGCAATTGCTCAGCCCATGCACCCTTCTTGTCTTCGAGCTTCTTTTTTAATATCTTGAAAATGGTCTTATTTGTAGCATCTACTTGCCCATTAGCTTGCGGGTGCCTTGGTGAAGATAAGTAATTCCTAACTTTAAAGCCTTCACACCAGTCTCGAAATGCTTGACAATCAAACTGCTTCCCGTTGTCTGTGACAAAGGCATAGGGAAGACCATATCTGCAAACCACTGATCTCCAAAGGAACCTGGTAATGTTCTGGGAGGTGATGTGTACGAAGGCTTCTGCTTCTACCCATTTGGTAAAGTAGTCGACCGCTACTACTACAAACTTGACACCTCCTTTTTCAGGTGGAAGGGGACCAACAATATCCACCCCCCACATGGAAAAGGGCCATGGGGATGTGATTGGAGTGAGCTCCTCAGGTGGATTCTTTTGGTCGTTGGCGAACTTCTGACATTTATCACAGGTTCTCACCATTTCCATGGACTATTGGTACATCTTAGGCCAGTAATATCAAGCTCTGATGGCCTTATGGGCTAGGATACGCTCTTCAGAGTGATTGCCACATACTCCTTCATGAATTTCCTTTAAGGCATAATCAACTTCATCTTGGGAAAAGCAATTGAGGAGAGGCAGGGTAAGGCCTTGTCGGTAAAGGAATCCATCGATAACAGTGTATTTGGAAGCTTTTAAGCGTATCTTGGTAATAGCTTTTTGGTCTGTCGGGAGCTGGCCCTCCGTAATATACCGGATATCTCCTTGGCCCACTCTGGCGGGTCCCGTATTACGCACACTTGGGGGCCACCCATGATGGCTGGTGTAGGCAGTAGGCGAACTTATTCCTCGGAGCCCTCAAGCTCTTCTTCTTGTGTTGACCCTATTCGGGCAAGCCTGTCCGCCTCCGTGTTCTCTTCTCTAAGGACCTTCTTCACATGAAAGTGTGCAAACTGAGTTGAGAGTTCCTTGAGCTTTATAAGGTATTTCTTCATTTTTTTTCTCCTTTTGCTTCGTATTCGCCCAAGATATGGCCTGCAATTACACGCGAATAAGTGTGAATTTCGACATTTTCAGCTCCAAGTTCGTGGGCAATCATCAGGCCTGCTACCACAGCTTCATACTCTGCCTCATTGTTGGTGGCCCTAAAATCCATTCGAATGGCATATTTAATCCCCTGACCTTCCGGGATTGTCAGTACTATGTCAGCTCCACTTCGTCTCCTTGTCGCTGAGCCATCTACACAGATCTTCCAAAGGTCGCTCACTGGTTGGTCTTCCTGGTTATCAGGGTTCGTGAACTCCGCTATGAAGTCCACCAACGCCTAGCTTTTTATAGCTGGCCTAGGCAAGTACTCAATATCAAATTTGCCTAACTCCACTGCCCAATTAACCAGGCACCCCGAAGTATCGGGCTTGAAAAGCACCCTTTTCAGAGGATGGTCAATCAGCACCCGAATCGTGTGGGCTTGAAAATACGGCCTTAATTTCTTTGCCAAAGTTACTAGCGCAAAGGCTAGTTTTTCAATCTGCGGATACCTGCTTTCAGCACCTCGGAGAGCCCTGCGGTGTAGTATACTGGTTTTTGCACCCCTTGATCCTCTCTGACCAATTCCGAACTAACGGCGGAATTGGATACCGCGAGATAAACATAAAGGGGTTCGCCTTCTATCGTTCGGCTAAGGAGTGGAGGATTAGCCAGGTAGCTCTTCAATTGGTGGAAAGCCTCTTCACACTCTTCCCTCCAAACAAAAGCCTATTTCAAGATCTTGAAGAAGGGTAAGCACTTATCCGCTTAGTAAGCCGTTGGAGTTGCTTGGTGTTCTTGGGGGACTCCATCTCCAGAACCGCCTTTATTTTTTCTGGGTTAGCTTCAATGCCTCGATGGGAGACCATAAAGCCCATAAGTTTTCCCAAAGACACGCCGGAAGCACACTTGGTGGGGTTAAGTTTCATTTGGTAGCGCTTTAGGATGTTGAAGGCTTCTTCAAGATCTGCCAGGTGGTCCTTAGACTCCAAGCTCTTGACTAGCATGTTGTCTACGTACACTTCCATATTCCTCCCAATTTGCTCCTTGAACATTGTGTTCACCAGACGCTGGTAGGTCGCACCAGCATTCTTCAACCCAAAGGGCATCACCTTATAACAGTACAACCCACGATTCGTAACAAAGGAGGTTGCCTCCTGGTCAAACTCATGCATCCGGATCTGATTATAGCCTGAGAAGGCATCCATGAAGCTTAAAAGGTTGTGGCCCGAAGTGGAGTCCACTAGGAGATCAATTCTCGGGAGCGGGAAGCTGTCCTTGGGGCAAGCCTTATTGAGGTCGGTGAAGTCTACACACATCCTCTACTTATCCGTAGATTTCCTGACCATTACTACGTTAGCCAACCAATCGGGGTAATGGACTTCCCTAATGAAATTCGCCTCCATCAGCTTGTCCACTTCTTCAGCTATGGCTTTGTTCTGTTCAGGAGCGAAGTTTCTTTTTTTTGCTTGACTGGCGTAGCAGCGGGGTCTATATTTAATCTGTGTGAGATGATGGCAGGGTCAATACAGGGCATGTCTTCGTGCATCCAGGTGAACACGTCTAGATTCTTCTTCAAGAATTCTGACAATGTAGCTTTCACTTCTTCCGGCAGCTGCGATCCAATCTTCAACACACGGTCGGGACCATCAACGGCTATTTCAATCAGATCTTCATTCGATTCTGCCCTCTGCACTCATCCTTCACCCCGTAGTAGACGGGGAGGGTTTCCCTAGCTCGAGGTTCCTTGAGGGTCAGATTGTAGCATTGATGAGTCTCCTTTTGATTTCCTCTCACCATCCCCACTCTGTGGTCTGTAGGGAACTTCATCTTCAAGTGATATGTGGACGTCACAGCCATTAGCTTATTGAGGGTCGGTCTTCCCACTATAGCGTTGTAGGCCGAGGGTCTGTCGACGACCAGAAAGTCTATCATCATAGTCTTTTTTCTAGGCGCCGAACCTGCTGTGAGGGGGATGGAGATCGTCCCCACTGGGAGGACCTTCTCTCTTGTGAAGCCCACCAAAGGGGTGGGAGCTGGAGCCACTCGTATTTGTTCAATGTTCATGTTCTTGAAAGCAGGAAGGAACAGGATGTCAGTTGAACTTCTGTTATCGACCAAGACGCGGTGGATGTTTGTAGTTCTCTATCATCAGGGTCACCACTAGTGCATCATCATAAGGATAAAAGACCCCTTCTTTATCCTTCGAAGAAAACATGACTACGTCAAGCTCTGTCTTGCAAGCTTTCGAAGGTCATTCAAGATCTAGTATCTCCTCAAAAGGTAACCTCCTGGCATAGGCCCGCCTCCCTGAGCTGGAGGAGCCGCTAGCTACGAAACCGCCATCGATAGTGTGAATTTCTCTAACGGGCTCTTGATCCCTTTCGGATTCCGCTCGCCGGTGGACATTACGATCGTCATGACGTCCCGCTTCGCTGTCAGCTCGGCGATGCCTTGCTTCACTGTTGGCCCTGTAATTGCCTGCATGATCTCAGCGTCTGGGAGGAGTAGCTGGACGATGGCGGTCATCGTACGCGTGAGCTTCGTCATGATGACGCCGCTCGGCGCGCGGTTTGTCGTATTTTGTGTGTTGGTTAGCTGCTACAAATCGGGCCAATTTTCCCCCCTTTATCATTCTCTCTATCTCCATCCGTAGGGAGACACAATCCTTGGTTTCATGGCCATGGTCTTGATGGTAGTCATAGTACTTACACATGCTCCGTTTTTCTAGAGGGGCCTGCATCTTCTCGGGTCGTCTCAAGTCCAGGTCCTTCCGAATCTGCATGAGCACCTCCGCTACACTCATATTTAACGGCGTAAAGTTATATTCTTGTTCGGTTATGGGATTTTTCTTCTTAGGTAGCTGTGCACCCTTCTTCGAACTTTTCCCTTGGCTGGAGGCTCCCTCTCCCTTGCGAAATTCTTTTTTCTAGGCTTGCTCCTTTGGCTTTGGGTCTCTTTCAGCATACATTCTTACCATCTCTTCTTGATTAATGAACTCTTCGGCTTTCTCCATAAACTCTTGCAGAGTTGTTGGAGTCTTCTTTGCTAGTTCGAGGACGAAAGGCCCCTTATGCCAGAGCCCATTTATGGCAGCTGTCAAGACCACACTCTCGGACATCTCTTCTGCCTCTACTATCTCCTTATTAAACCTCTGAAGATAATCTTTGAGAGGTTCGGTCTCCCCCTACTTCAATGCAAGCATGTACCGTAGCGTGTTCTTGCGTTTCTTCGACGTGAGAAACTGTGTGAGGAAGATCTTCGCTAGGTCCTCGAAACTATCTATGGAGTTAGCGGGCAACCCCCCAAACCATTCCTGAGCACTACCTTCCAGAGTGAGGGGAAACGCACGACAGGCTATCTCGTCCGTAGTGGCATGTAGGTCTATATGGGCCTTATAGGATTTCAGGTGGCTGACGGGGTCACCCATCCCGTCGTAAGGCTTAACGGGGGGGACCTTGAATCTCCCAGGAATAGGATGACTCATTACACGTGGAGTGAAGACCGAGCAGGCACGCTGGATGATAGAATCAACCGCGAACGGTTTCCCTCCTATATCACGAAGCACCGTGTCGTACTTAGCTTCCAAACCCCTAATTAGGGCATGGATGTCCCCTTGCGGAGGTGGGGGATTAGCCTGGTGATATCCTGCTTCGAGGTCCCGATGGTTCCCCTTTTCGAAGTCCAAACGGCGTCCGGCACCTTCTCCCAGGTGAGGTTTGTTCTGGGGGCGGTGGCGGCGCTGTCTATCGTTTACACGGTTTCCACCCGAACCTTCAGGCGGGCGTTGGTCGCTCGCTTGCACATACTCACTTCTTAGCCACATAATTGGCTCTTCCCTGGTAAGGCTTCCTCCTTCCGTCTGGCGGTCGCCGGCACGGTGACCCTCTACTTGCAAGCCTTCACCGCGTGCATATTCTTCTTTGTCGGGGCTGGTCTCATGATCGTCTTCCTCAGAGAACTTCTGTCCTTCCACATGTATCCGCCCGTGAGGGCTAGGGTGAAGCTGGCTAGTAAGGGACGCGTTCTAACGCTTGAGAGCTTCTATCTCTCTTGCCATTCGTTGCATTTGAGTTTCTTGAATTTGGGAGGTGGCTCCCGCTGGCGGAGTCTGGAAGCTGGTGGATTTTCCCTTATCCACGTGAGGGGTTTCTGGAATGAAGGTCCTAGGTTCTGCTGTTCCCCCTGCTTGTCGAGGGGACTTTGCGGAGTATCTTCAACGTTCATCGCTGTCGGATTGGTTTTGTAGTAAGAACAAAATCGTTCCCACAGACGGCGCCAAACTGTTGAGACAGTTTCTGAATCCGACTTCATGTAAACCTGATAACAGAAAAAGATTAGACACTAGAGCCTACCGGGGGTTGCCGGCCGGGGATAGCTCCGATGCCTAAGTCAGTTTTATCTTAGAGAGTTGAACTCTACTTGAAAGGCTTGGAATATTTTTGTGAATTATGTTACTTACCTCCTCAACTAAGCTTCTCTCCCCTTTTATATAGTGGCGGAGCCCTCGAGGCTCATTTAATGAGCCTCTGCGGTGGGGCCTTAAGATCTCCATTTTCTTCCATGCCCATGCGGGCTATTAAAGATCTCTCCACGTGTCACGCACATACTGGTCCACGGCGTATGAGCTTTTGTCTGCTTATCACATCAATCGTATCCCTGGAACGGGTGAATCTTGGAAACACGCAGGAGCAGCAATCGAGATTGTCTGCCTTAAATTCGAGCCATAATGAACCTTGTCATTTCTCCATCAAGGTTCATCATCCTTTTCAGCTAGAGAACCGAACCTGGATTGTTACGACCCTTATCGTAGCAACCGACCCTTGTAGCGAGGGTCGGCACTATATAGGCATGGGCCCTGCACATGTGGTTTGGATTAACTAATGGGATATGGGCTCACATATATCTTTTGGGCCCAACCCCCAACAGAAATAATTAAATGCTCAAAAGAGAGAAGATGGAAAACTTGGAAAGTCCTAAAGAGGGCTGCATTTATTCAAAATCAAAAATTAAATGTATCGCTTATAGAATCTTATTGACAATGCATTTGCTTCTAAGAAAAAAGTTCTTCAAAATTAGAATTGTTAAAGTCCGACCTAAGATATACAATGTCAAAAGAAAGATCAAGTGTATTGGCCATATTATCAATTAAAAATGAAATGTTAGAAAAAACTTAAATATAATAACTTAATTTTGCATCTCAAAAAGTGAGAAGAATAATTTTTAAATAAAAAATATGATATTAATTATTTAATTAATATTTTAGATAAATTAAATATTTTGTTTAAGCGTCAAATTGTAAAGGGCTGGCCTTGCGAACATTCTTCCAGTAACTAAGGATTTCACCTTGTCCATATGCCTCAACTATTCATTTTTCAAAAGACGTGAACGCCGTCATGACGGCATTCTGGACGTGCTTATGACATTATCAAGTAGTGACTCTCTGTGGTCCAATCTCATGATGGCATTATGACATTAAGAATAAATAACCCTAAAATCTATCTTTTTCACACCAAACACGTGGGAGACGAAAATATTTACAAACACGGTTTTGAAAATCGAATGAGGTCAATTTTTAAGACCTAACACTCATGATTATTATAACTCAGGAGCATTTCTACACTATAAGCATGTCAAACCATTTTACAATGCTATCTGAGCATTGTAACAACAATTTAGCATAGCCACATATAAAAGTATATGAGCATTATTGGGATTTTACAATGCTATCTATTGCACACGAGTCGTGCTACCCTTCCGTCTGATGGACGTGTAGCACATCCGCATACCCTCACTTTTGTGAGGGTATGTAATTAATTTTTTTTTAATCCGCATATCCTCTCTATTCACTTAAGTGGACACTAGACGTCCACTTTAAGTGGACATCTAGTTCTACCCATTACACACACTAAAACTCAGGCATTACAACTATGCTTTAAACACTTCATCTAATAATGTATAATTTACTTGGATATTATAACAGCATATTAACAAACTCTAACTAGCTAAATAATTAAAGCTAGGGCATTAAAACTTATACCTCAAAAACTCCGCTTATGAAGGTTCGGACTTATAGATCGAGAAATCACTTCCATAGCACACTGACACTCGAAAGCTTTATTTTACACTCAGAAACTGTTAGAACTATAATTTGAGAAGAGAGATAGTTGTTTGGAGTGTGAAAAAATGAAGTGGAACTTGGCCAATTTATAGCATTCCACTCTCGGTTGATTGAGGTATAGAGCTTGTCGTCCAAGCCCTCCATTGAGGTGGCCAATCCGAGCTTGCCATGTGTGCATGCCAGCCCTATTTGTTTTGCCAGCTGTCCAGCTGCCACTCCATGCGTCTTGTCATGTGACCCAGGCACCATGTGGGTGTTGTTAACTACCACGCTAGCATCCAGCAACCCACGAGCACCAACTATGCACCTTGGTCGACTGAGACACTGAGCTTGGTCAATTGAGCTTTCTATACCAAATTTAAGAGATTTTGCCCTCAGTTTGATCTCGACCCATTTTTTTGTGTGGTGTTTGCTCTAATATCTCTAGGGTATTTTACACCTTTATAACCTACTAAAAAACTAATCATTAGCGTTGTTTTAGAAAAACACCGCTAACATTTCCGTTTGACGTTGTTTATTAAAAACGTCGTAATGTAGCGTCTCTCTTTCTTCTTCCTTTTTTTTTTTTTTTTTTAAACAAAATTGTAATTTAGGGGGAAAAAAAATTATTGTCATACAAAAATATGGTAAAATCGGTGTCGTTTTTACGTAAACGGCAGCAATTTAGAAATGTTTTACGTCATCTTTTAAAAAAATTGTAAAAATTAGCATTGTTCTAATGTATACGATGGTAATTTAGAAATATTTTCCCTTGTTCTTAAAAATGTCGAAAAAATTAACGCTAATTTAGATAAATTGGATGTCGTTTTTAATGAACAGACGAGAAAATAACATATAATAGTATTGTTTATTAAAGAAATGACGCTAGTGGATAGGGTAAACAAGTTAAATCATGCGCGTGAAAGACCACTTGAATTGCGTCCTAATTTTCAACCTTGTCCTACACAAGACAACTTGCGTAGAAGAATAAGATAAGAAGATAAGCTTGCATAGAAGAATTGCGTGCTAATTTTCAAACTTGCCTCAGATAAGACAGCATGCATTCACCTCACGCCGTTCATGCTTCCTTTTCGACTGTAGATTTCCTTCATTAGAAATCCTTTGAAAATGAGACACATCTTCCTTGCCATCATCAGCGAAATATTCTCATTCCTTATTAAGCTCTCTATTAAAACCCCTTCTTTCCTAGCGTCTCTCCTCTCATCCTTCTCTTAGTCTCACCCGCAACAACCCCACTCACTCCCACCGCTTCTCCGCCAAGTATGTCCCCTTCAATGTAGACCCTTTCCTTTCCTCTCCTCTCCCTTCGCCAACCACCACACCGAACTCCATCATGTCGCCTCCTATTAGGAATAAACATGCAAATCAAAGAATTGAGCAGCGGAAAATAAATCTATTCCTTACTCAGGATTTACTCTATGAAGAACATGCGAAGAATATAACTATTAATAATTAAACTAGCAAGAATATAAAATTACTTATTTATTAACTAGGGCCACGCCTTAGCTATATGAGCGAAGAATCCTCGCTGTGACGAACGCTTCAAAAACTTCTCATATCTTCTCACCAATGACTAAAAATAACCAAGAGTGTGGACTATTTCTAATTCTTTAAATTTGAACTTATCTCGCAGGATCAATATTCAAAAAGTACTCACAATTCTTTACAAAGGCTTAAAGAACTGTATTGGAGTATTTTTTACTGAGTTACAGAGTCTTCTATATATATTCTTGAAAGGAGTAGCAAAAGAAATGAAAAAGCAATGTGGGATTGCATGTAAGAGGGTGGACGGCTAGGGTTTGCAAAACCCTAGCCTCCACCTCCTTTGGAGATGACACTCCAGGCCAGGGATTTAGTCCTTGGCCTATGCGTCACTTTTTAGCACTGGGCTTAGGTTTTATCCTAAGCCCACCTCTCTCACTTATTTATTTCTCTGTACAGTTTTTCCGTTAGGCTATATTTTATTTAATTAAAACAACCTGCTTATTAAAATAATAAGCCATTGTTTAAATAAATAAAATAACATGTCCAATAAATAAGTAATAGACCTGTTTATGGTTACTTTACAATAACTTGATGAGGGACCTAAAGAGAAAAATATTTCCGGCTCCAATAGTATCCGACTATCCCAAGTTACTATTAATTATAATTAATGTCACTACATAATTGTAACTGCGCGTACTCCGGATAATATTCTTGATTAAATCAACAACGTTTCCTTACACATTTACTACAAGTTCGATTCCTCCATAAAACCATCCGTAGACGAATAAGAACTATGATACTGTTACATTATATTCTCTATCTCTTAATTCTTGTGTACCAAATTTTTATTATCTTATTATTCTCTCTCTTGTGAGTATCTACCTACTGGGTATATATTTTGTAGTTAACCTCACCAAAATGCTTTGATCAAATACTTGAGAATAATACTGAATAAAATTCTATTCAAGGGGAGATTTCTTGTCTTCTTTTCAAAAAAAGATTTTGGATTCCCTATTAAGTAAAACTCTACTCACGATGCTACATGTGATCACTTAATACACAAATAATGGTGACCCACATTTAAGGCCTCAATCTAGAATGTATCAAAACAAACATACTTGACAAGTGAGTTTGTTTTCTCTCAGGATTTAGAATCACAAGTATAAATAATCTGAGAGACATATTTTTTCTAGAGACAGTATTTTGATAGAAAAGATAACTCCCGGTCCGTTCAGTGTATACCACCCTATACACTTACACATTAGCCGCAAGTATTCACTTCATTTGATTAAGGTAAATCATATGATTGATGTGTAACAGTCTTATTAATGAAATTTTTCAGTCCCATCAAGGCTGCGAACAAAAGATTTTAGAATACAAGGCTTATGTTCTTAGACTTTGTGTGACAAATACCTTACTCATACTCATAGATCATATTCAATGCATTCTTCGGACCTTTCGTATGGGGATAATCATAAAGATCATACAAAAGAAAATTTGCCGTATGCTCATATATATATATAGGGAAAAGTCCACATACCCCCCTCAAACTACCACCTAATTGACAATGTCTCTCCCAAACTTTCAATTGTGACAATGTCCCCCCAAACTACTAAACAAATGACAATGTTCCCCCAATGACAACAAAAAACAAAAATAACCCTACAGATTTTTCAATAAACCAAATACCATTTTTTTTTTTTAATTTTTTTTTTAAAACGAAATCTTTATAATTTTTTAAAATTTTGAATTTGGCTAATTGGGTAGGAGTGTTTATTTTTTTTTATTTTTATATAAAAAAAATTGCTAGTTTTTTTTTTTTTTTTTTTTTTTTTTAGTTTAATTTTTCTAACCCTTATGAATTCGAAAATAAAATAATATTTTTTTAAAAAAAAATAATTATAATTTTTTAAACGAAAATGTTTATAATATTTTTTTAATTCTTGAATTGTCCAATTGGTTGTAGTGTTTTTTTTTTTAAAAAAAATTAATTAATTTTGTTTTGATTTTTGTTTTTGATTTTTGATTTTTAGCTTTAGTCTTTTTCTACCCTTATGAATTGTAGTTTTTTTTTTTTTAATTTTAGTTTTAGTTTTTTTAAAGAAATTATTTTTTATTTTATTAAGGGTATTTTTGTCCATTAGGGGGACATTGTCATTTGTTTGTAGTTTGGGGGGGACATTGTCACAAATTGAAAGTTTGGGGGGGACATTGTCAAATTGGGTGGTAGTTTGAGGGGGTATGTAGACTTTTTCCCATATATATATTAAATAAATAATAATTATTATTTATTACAAATTACAAAGTCAACATATTATAATATTAAAATTTAGGGCATAATCCCCAGCACCTCCAACATCCTCACCCTCGTCGGTGATGACCCTGGCAGTCCCCTCTCCAGCGCTCAAGTCCGCCGACTCGACGTCGCTTCCACCTGCTTCATTCGCGCCACGGACCTCATCTCTGAGCTCGATCTCCGCAATGTCTTCAACGCTGATGAGAGGAAACTCCTCCTTGACCTCATTACTGCGAGATCCGTACCTCCTGGAAGGCTTGCCTCCAACTGGAATCTAGCCCTGGCGGTCCAAGAGCTTGCTCTTCTAATCGGTTAAGCACTACGAGGGTCTTGTAAACTAGTACTCAGCGTTTCAAGGGTTTGCTTTTTTTTTTTTTTCGCTTGAAATTTTAGATCTGAAAACTCCTTAATCTCGTGCTAGGAGTAAGAAGAGCAGTGGGAGGGAGAAGCTCAGATGATCCAAGCAAGGTTTGATTTTGTCAGTTTTTTGTTTTTAATTTTCTGTTGGGTTCCTGAAAAACGCGAGGAAGGAAAATATGAGAAATTATTTTATTTTATTTTATTTTCGTCTAGATTAGAGTCATTTTTTGTTTTTTTTTGTTTTTTTAAAATGATTATAAAAGAACGACTTAAAAAATTAACGTTGTTTTTTTGTACAAACGACAAGAATTATCGTCGTTTCTTGCACAAACGATGTTAAATATTTTTGTTGACACCGACTAGTGTTCACAACGGATGAAAAAAGACATCAATAGATTGACGTCATTTTTTTTTACTGTTCACGTTGATCGTATAAAAAACGACCTAAAACTTTTTTTTTTTCCCTTTTTTCGTAGTGAATCAAAATTATTATGATTTATTTCATGCTTTTTGACAACATTTTTCTATTATTTGATGTGACTTAATTTATAGGGCATTACATTTTTCTATTATTAAATTTAACCAAATGTGTATTTTGAGATTGTATTAGTGCAATTGATGGAACACAATATAGTAGTTGTTGTTAAAGAGGATACGAAAATTCTATATATTAGAAGAAAATGAACACCGACTTAAATGTGATGGCACTATGCAATTTTGATTTATTATTCACGTTTATTATTATAGCAGAATGAGAAGGTGCAGGACATGATACACGTATATTTTTAGATGTTATTCGTATACCATTTGGCAACTTTTTGAAATCACCACCAGGTACCGGGTATAGTGTTTTTTCAATTATTGATTATGAATGCGTATTGTTTATGTATACTTTATAAATGGTTATTACTAACATATGTAGGAAAATATTATTTTGTTGATGCTAAATACCCCTTAATGAAATAATATTTGACACCTTATAAGGAGAAGAAATATCACCTTCCAGAATTTATTGATTGAAGATTTTGATTCGGTTATAAACTTGGTGGTTCTAACTTCATCAACTTTGGAGTTGGGGTTGCTTTTTTACTTTCTAGCAAAAAAAAAAAAAAAGCATTAACTAACGGTTTAAAATACAAAATACTCCAAACTACTTTAATATTTATGTCACATCATAATTAAAATGCAAAAAAGGCCTTCTGAAAGCATTGTTTATGTTTTTGAATAGAAATTCATCCTATAAGAGACTAACTCGATCGTGTGCAATTTGAGTGATCCCAATCCAAGGCATAGGGATGAGTACGTGTTAGGGCTGTTAGCCTCATGATCTACTGATTACCAAAGTGATCTCATATCAAGGCCACCTCCACTATCCACCTTTCTTCCTTACTTTCCAACGCCAGTTAGGCGGGACCATTTTCCTTCCCAAAGTACCTTACCAGCTTCTCACAAATTTCTTAATGCTCAAGTCTATTTAATGGAAAAGTACACCAATAATGCTACACAAATGTCCTCAAAGTATTACCCAATTGTTAATATTCTCTCAAACTATTAATTGTGTCAATGTCATCTCTAAACTACTAGCCAAAAAATATCAACGTCCCCTTCAACGACAAAAATACATTTCATAAAATTAAAAAACTTCTTAAAAAAAAAAGGAAAAAAGAAAAAAGAAACAAAGGGGGTAGCTCCTCTAAACTACCTCTAATTGATTTTTATAATTCAGGTTTTTTTTTAAAAAAAAAAAAAAAATTATTTTATTTATTTCAAGTTTTAATTTAATTTTTTCAAATTTATTAGGATATTTTTGTCTTATTAAAAATTAATTTTTAAAGGTTATTTTTATCTTTTTGCTGGCCTTGGAGTAACATTGACATTTTTTAATAATTTAAAGAGGACACTGACATAATTAGTAGTTTGAAGGCACATTGAAAATGAAATGATAGTTTGAGGGGGGTGCATCCCTATTATTTATTTATTATTATTATTATGATTATTATTATTATTATTTGTAGTAATGTTGAAGTCTAACATGATAAAATACATTTGTTAAGAGAAGTAGCAGCAGCTTCTTTTAATTTTTTTTTTAAAAAAAAATTAGGGAATCAAACTACTTTTTACTTTTCTATTAAAATAAATTTGACGATAGCTTCCATTATTTGTTCCCTATATTATTTAAATATTCTTTCAAATAAATTATCAAAGAAAAATAGAAGAAAAAAACATTTTTTTATATTAAAATAATAGTAAGAGAATCAAAAGTGTTATCCTAAGTTGTCAGGTTAGCACTTTTGATTCTTTTGGTGTTCCCTTAGTTTAAATAATCTCAAACAAAAAAATCTGTTTCAATAAATTTTTTTATAATTTTCCGAACATTTAAAAAATAGAAAAGTTGCAGGTGCTGTAACAATGAAGAGGGTAGTGTGGGTTGAGTGAAGCTGAAGGTTCATTGCAATTACAATAGCAGTGCATTCAACAAGGTAAGGACACTACGAGACTTATTGGAGATTCAAAATAACGATGTTTGCCTCTACATTAGTCATACATAGGTACTGACAAATTATCCAACCAAATCCTTAAGCCTCTGACAGAAACTGTCAATATATGATGACTGTAAATCTTCGCTGAGCAAGAGGTCTCTTAGTTTAGCGTGGTTGGCTCTGACCAGCATCCCAACCTCACTATCAACCTCCATCACAGCCCTCACAGCCTTGCAGACGCTTTCCTTAGTGAACAAGCCATCTTCTTCGCCTTTCTCGACTTCTACCCCAACCTTCAAATGGTTGCCCATCATCCTTGCATTGATAGTTTGATCAGGATTCTGCGGTAACAATACCAACTGACACTCACGCCTGAGTGCTTCCAACAAAGAACTTGGGCCACAGTGTGTGACAAAGCACCCAATTGATGGGTGGCCTAAAATAGATAGTTGTTGAACCCATCCACCATGTACGATTCCTCTTCCTTTAATCCTTTCTTCAAACCCTTCCGGCAGTGCCGTTTCAAGAGACTCAGCCCCGCCGGGTGGTTTAAGTGCTGCGAGAAATGGCCAACCGCAAAGCTCAAGACCCAATATCAATTCCTGGAATTGGTCTTTCGTTAACTTGCTTTCACTTCCCAATGCACAGTAAATTACTGAGCCGGCCTTGAAACTTGCTAGCCATTGAACCCATTTTTCTTCTAAAGCAGAGCCTGGTGGCTCTACTAGAATTGGTCCTGAAACAAGCACGGGCTTCTCAAACTGGCTCACAAGATAGTCAATACAAGGCCCCTCAATTTCTCTACATGTCCAGAATCCTAGCGCATCAGACTCACCAAAGCTTGTAAATAAGCGATCAAGAAAAAGGACATCGCTGCCAAACTTCTCCTTTGACAATGCAGCAAAGAGTCGAGCTTCGTGGACATGGAGCGTGATAGAGGATAATGGGAAACCAGATGGGGGCTGCATATGGTCAGCCTCGGAATGGTAACCACTGCGTTGCCTTGCAGGGACCATAGAGTAACCTACTGAAGCTGAAGCTGTACTGACAGTGCTGTAAAGAATTGACTTGATACCTAATTTTCGTGCCAATTTTGGTACCCAACAAGCAAAATCAAAGAAGACAATGTCAGGTTTAAGGTGACGGAGAAGAAGTTCAATATGACTCTCAGTCCGGTCCATGGCGGTCATAAGGTGTGGGTGTAAAGTTGATGGCGCATCTGCTGTGGTCTCAGCGTCGGGAGGGAGGCCATCAACATGAGGAAGAGTGATGGGGACAAAGGTTATGAGATCCGGGTAGAGATTCAAAGGCTCCAGCTTTTGTAGAGTCTTGGTGGGGATGAGGAAGGAGATTGTATGGCCTTTCTGGGCAAGTTTGTTGGAAAGGTGTAAATATGGTGTAAGGTGGCCAAATCCAAACCAAGGGTACATTGCTAGGTGTAGCGATGATGAACCCATATTCGCTGAGGAAAGTGGTATTTTGTTTTGTTTGTGTATCTGTCGTGCATATCTACAAGGGGTATTTATACAACAAATTCAACGAACAAATTTGTAGGTGGTGGGAATTATTCTTTTTTGGTGCTGAGGTTTATAAGGTTTCCAAGTGTGATTCAGAGGTAATTGGTAAGATTGATGAAGTTTCCTTCTTGGCTTCCACCGTATCTATACTTTTTTTTAACACTCCCTCAAGTTAGGCAATACAAGCAAACAAGGGTTAAATCTTGGGTTTTTAGTGGCTCTCCAGGTCACTTCTTATTAAATTATTTACATTTTTACATCATATTTTCAATGTACTATATTTTATTTTCAAGTGAAATTCGATATGCGTGTCGTGGTTTTGTTGGGTCGTCCTCTCCATTTCAAATGAAGTTAATGCTGGTGAATTTAAGGGTGTATAAACAATGAAGTCAATGTTGGACATCTTTAATGAGGTTTATTTCTCCATCTATAGATGAATAATTTATTAATTTGTTGTTCAACTCTTTTTCTCTATTTTTCCATTTTTGTGAAGGGTGCATTTACTCCATTTTTCACATTAGATCCTCACCACCGAATGTGGGAAAATGGAGTAAATGCACCCTTCAGAAAATTGGAAAAACAGAGAGAAAGAGTTGAAAGACAAATATGGCATATTATGACAATTAATTACCATTGATTTTCCTTAATTTTTTGTCAGATAATCTTTAATTAATCCCATAAATCTCCTACCGCAAGGGGGATGAATCCTACATCTCCACTTTTTATGACAAACACCAGCAAACCATTGTTCTTACACCAATCTCTCACCATAACGGAGTACATATAAATAAGGTATAACCTATATCAAGGTAATTTTTTTCTTTTTGTAATTCTAAGCTAAAATTTCACAAAAAAAAAAAATGAAATATTTAATATTAACTTTTAGTAAGCATCCCAGCTATATAATTATATGAAGTAATGTTATTCGATCGATCTCTTCATGCTAGATTTTCGCACCGTGTGCAAGTATAGGAATGACTTATGCAGCAAATGTTGTTCTGTTACGATAAGAAGCTGAGTTGAGCCATAGACTCTCTGATGAGAGTTTAAGATCCCCTGGTGTGATAATTGTGCTAGTATCTATTAAATAAAAGTATTAAGTAGATTTTCTGTATAGAACAAATGAGCTAAAATAAATTTTATTTTAGGAATTTAGTTTATTACGATTGTTGAATTTGATATTAAACTAAGTAGGCATACATTTTTTGAAGCTGAGATCTGTGTATTTTTTTGGATTATTGGAGAGAAATTAAGAAAAGAACAAAACAAGATTAGGTGATAAAAAAAATAAAAAAAAAGTTAAAAGCTAAGCGTGGGAACAAGTTGGTCTTCAGCTATATAAAAAGCATTTACAGCAGGTTCACTTGTGAGGCAAACTTTTGAAATACAACAAAAAGTCCCCTAACATCCTCACCAAATCATGTAATATTAGATAAATTTATATATTTGTGCTTTTGAGCGTAATTTGGAGCACATGCATATATTCACATTTAAGTATATATTTCAAAGAGATTTCATGACTATGATGTTTACTTCATCAGCTATGCCATATTTTATTAAAAGAGACTTTTCTAACTCAAAGGTAGTTGTTATTGTAAACTCACGTGAAAAATGAAGGGTTGGCTCAGTGTGAAACTTAGTAATTATTATATTTGTTGAGCACGTGGACTCATATATTTGCCTGAGCAAACATGGCATACTCTACAATCGCTTAGATGATGTTGTTGATGCAGGTACTAAGGATTTGAATGATAATCCGGTAACCGCTTACTTGGACTATAATGATTGATGGCAATGGATGTCGAATGTCTTTTGTATAGACTTATAGTATAGTCTATCTTTTGTTTATATCAATTTGTTATGTATATAAACAATGTTGATGTATTGGCTTGTGTTATATATGACAGTATTTTTGTATAACCTTTCTTTTGATGTATAGTGCCCAATGTTAAAAGCTTTATAACATACTTGGGTTGCTATCATTGATGGCAATGGATGCCAAGTGTCTTTTGTATAGACTTATAGTTTAGTCTATCTTTTGTTTACATCAATTTGTTATACATATAAACAATGTTGATGTATTTGGCTTGTATTGTATCTGACACTTTTGTATAGCTATTTTTTTGATGTATAGTGCACAATGTTTAAAGCTTTATAACATAGATGTATATCAGCTTTATATGTGTTACATGTCACTTTCACTATTGTTTATTGTAGTTTTCGCTTCTATATGTTTATTTTGATATGATGTGCTTATGTTATGAGTTATTGTTGATAGTTATGACGTCCAGGCATGTATTGTGATAGCTTGATTAAAAAAAAAATGTTGTTTTGAATCGGGTTGCCATAGTGTCTATCCAAAATTGATGTAACTTTTAAAATTATCATTGAATCGAAAGTCAATAATAATCTATCACAATTAAATGGTAATTTTAAAAGGCACATCAATTTTGAGTGGACATAAAGTTAATATGGAATTAACATGTATCATTACTCTTGAGGCTGAATAGACAAATCGGTTGTCATACCGTACAAATAACTTCATCAACAATACATAAATGGTGTCAAAGATTAACTTTTGTCTAACAAAACAAATAATTTCCAACACGTACGTAATTTACACTTGTCTATATATATACTGATCCAAAATTAATAAGTGATTTGATTGTAATTTGTTAAAAAAAACTTTAAAACCAAATGAATATTTTTATCCAAATAATGCATATTGAAAATAATAAATCAGACTCCAAACAATACCTAGAAAGAGGTCGAATAGGTGTGTGCTAAAATAATGCAGAATTAAAAAATTAGTAACCACAAAAACAATCACCAAATAATATGAAGGCGATAAATCAATCAACGCAGATATTTTGGTGACGAAGTGGAAACTTTTTGAAGAACTTTTTTAAGAGTAAAACTACTTCGAGACAGCCAACTCAGAAAATCAATCTACTAAAGAAGAATTAAGTTGTACAAGCAATCACACTTACAAAACATTTGTAATGGACTTCCTTTTATACCAAGACAAGCGACCCACTTACCTTCTACCGCAGTAGTTTCAGAACTTCTAAGCAATTCTTCTTTTTGATCTTCTATATTGGAACTTCAAAATGCTTCAATTGTTATTCATGAAAAGTTGTGGTTTGCAACAAAAACTATAAGAGATAAATAATTAAAATCATACAAATCTAAACTTTTTCTCTTAACACATGAAGGAAAATACTCTTTTTTCTTTGAAAATATTGTCTTCAATCCTTGCAAAATTTGTGCTACAAAAGTCTTTAAATAGACTTGAAAAAAGTAACCATAAAATTATAAAGTCTGTTATAAAAAATTGCAGATTTTTCGTCTTTCTTTTCATGACCCAATTTGGCCTAGAAAAATTTGGAATTGGAAAATTTTCATGAAACACAAAGTTGTAGCATTTTAAGTCATCTTTCCAACGCCACCAAGTTTGCTTCAAACATATTTTGCAATCAAAATTTATGACTACTTTAGTACGACTAGGTCAACATTGACAATATATAGAAACTTAAAAAAAAAAAAAAGTCTTGGATTAACTTTTTCACTAACTTAACCCTAGACTAAAACTTACAATCAAATATGTTTT
>FXXK01001313.1:36890-98023 GCA_900184695.1 Betula pendula
CCCTTCAACTTTGATCTCAAAAATTTAGGAAATGAACTGGAGAGGAGTTGGTTCATTAAAAAAAGAAAAAAAAAAGTTTAAAAAATATAAAATGATAGTTTTACCCTTCTTTTTTAAGGAACTGACCCATCTACAATTCATTTGAATTAAATGAACCGGAGAGAAATGAGAATCGGGTTCTTGATCTCATGGCTTAATATTTCACATATCCTTCTACTTTAAATCGCGTGTCAAACATGGTACATTTGAATACAAACAAATTCTTGTAATTGAATCCTAGCGCACTTGCCAACTTAGGCCTTATTAAGTGCATTGAAAACTTTTCAGATCCTACATACACGTACGGTTCAACACCAAAAAAAACCTTTAGGCCCCGTTTGGTTTGCGGAATAGGTCCAGGAATGGAATGACTATTCCTATGGAATAGTCGTTCCTTTATTTGGTAAGAGCCTATTCATAGGAATACTTATCCCTTACGAAGAGGAATAGGTATTCCTTTTAAAAATGAGAGGAATATCTATTCCTTTCTTACAGGAATGGAATTATTGCAGCATGTTTTCATAAAAGCCCTTCACACTCCAACATCAATTTTTTTTTTTTGAAACCATTTGGTGATGTGCTTTTCATTTTTTTTAAAAAAAATAAAATAAAATAAATAAAATTGATGGATGAATATGATGATTTTGTTGATATGCTTTTTTAAAAAATAAAAAATTAATTAATTAATTAATTNCAAAAAAAAAAAGTTATATTATAAACGGTTTTTGTTTAAAAAGTAAAAAAGAAAACGTCCTTAAATTATATTTGTATTATAAGGGTATTTTAAGAAATTTGATTACAATATGATTCTATTCACCAGCATATTCCAGTATACCAAATAAAAAAAAATATCTATTCAGTGTTTTATTCCATCATTACAACCAAACTAAAGAATAGGAATAACTATTTCATTCCATCTTCTTCTATTCCAAGGAATAATTTTTCCTTTTCCTAATGAAATAGTCATTCCGCAAACCAAACGAGGTCTTATTCTCTGTAGTTTTTCTGTTGCTAGCCCTTCAGCTAGCTCTCGTCCAGATGGTTCGACAAAAACTTTACTCAGCAACCATGGACGGAATTATAATGAATTCTTATTAGATCTCAAAGCATAAATTAAAAATATATTAAGATTTCAAATTAGATTAATATATAAAAAATAAAACTATTATCCATTCCGTATTACCAAAATATAAACTAAACAAAAGATACAAAATAATTGTGTTTTCTTAATATATTTTAAATTTCAAATCAATTACTATCAAAATGAAACCCAAGTTTCTTTTAGATCTTGAAAACTATTTGTGATTGAGTCCGTGCATACTAAATTTCACTAAATCACAAATGTTCTCCTTTAAAACAAACATCAAGAAGTGAGTCAAAAACTCATCATAAATTTTGTTGTAAAGCCTAATTTTAACAATATTCATACATTATAATATTGATCAATTTTCTTTTGACCTATATCAAAGAGAAATGATGTGGCCACTTGTGGAGGAGAATAGTGGCTACACGGCCACCCCTACATATTATGGCAGCTCTTTGACCCCTTCTTAGCGGGACATAGCTGGCCGCATGAGCAGTCATCTCTTTTCTCCACAGAAGGTGGCCACACATTTACTCTTATTTTGTTTTTGTTTTTTATTTTTTACCTTTTTTTATACTAAGTTAGCTCCTACACCTTAAAAAATACGCACCTTATTTTTCAAAAATGTTCTTACAAAAAGGTGAGATTTTTTTTTTTTTTCTAAAAAGTGGATTATGTTTTGTAAAGTATTTTATGTTTTAAATTATTTGTTAGTAATTTTAATAAAAGTGTGATTTTATCTCAAAAAATAAGATTCAGAGACATTGTCAAATATAGCACACCAAGTCCCACGGTAACAATCCGAGAATAACTCATTTACCGTACCTGCCATAGAGTAAAAGCGGATGGCAGGTGTATTTTAAACAAATATAGCACGCCAAGCCCCACGAAAACAATCCCGAGAAAAACCGAAGGAGCTCGATCGATCGAAGAACCCTGCTGCATGTGAGGCTGAATCTGTTGATGCTAGACTCAGGAAAAATCCTCAGCAATAACTTTCCTCAGCGAAAATGGTTTCAACATCGCTACACCTGGTAATGTACGCCTGGTTTGCTATTGGCCACCTTACGCCATTTCTCTACCTTTCCAACAAACTAGCCCAGAAAGGCCATAGAATCTCCTTCTTCATCCCCACCAAGATACAACCAAAGCTGGAGCCGTTAAATCTCTACCCAGATCTCATAACCTTTGTCCCCATCACTCTTCCTCGTGTTGATGGCCTCCCTTCCGACGCCGAGACGACTTCAGATGTGCCACCCACTTTATACTCACACCTTATGACTGCCATGGACCGGACTGAAACTGATATTGAAATTCTCCTATGTGATCTTAAACCAGACATTGTCTTCTATGATTTTGCTTATTGGGTGCCAAAACTGGCACGAAAATTAGGTGTCAAGTCAATTCATTACTTCGTTATCAATACAGCTACACTAGCTTGCGATTGGCAACGCAGTGGTTACCATTCCCGGCAGCTCCCATGTGGTTTCCCAGTATCCTCCATCGTGCTCCGTGCCCACGAAGCTCGACTGTTTGCTGCAATGTCAAACATGAAGTTTGGCAGCGATGTCCTTTTTTATGATCGCCTATTTACTAGCTTAGATCAGTGTGATGCACTAGGATTCTGGGCGTGTAAAGAAATCGAGGGGCCTTATATTGACTATCTTGTGAGCCAGTTTGAGAAGCCCGTGCTTGTTTCAGGACCAATTCTAGTAGAGCCACCGGCCTCTGCTTTAGACGAAAAATGGGCTCAATGGCTAGCAAGTTTCAAGGGCAGCTCAGTAATTTACTGTGCAATGGGAAGTGAGTGGAAGTTAACAAAAGATCAATTCCAGGAATTGATATTGGGTCTTGAGCTTTGCGGTTGGCCATTTATTGCAGCACTTAAACCACCCATCGGGGCTGAGTCTGTTGAAGCGGCACTGCCGGAAGGGTTTGAGGAAAGGATTAAAGGAAAAGGAATCGTACATGGTGGATGGGTTCAACAACGATTGATTTTAGGCCACCCATCAATTGGGTGCTTTGTCACGCACTGTGGCTCAGGTTCTTTGTTGGAAGCACTGAGGAGTAAGTGTCAGTTGGTAATGTTACCGCAGATTGGTGATCAAATTATGAATGCAAGGATGATGGGCAACAATTTGAAGGTTGGGGTAGAGGTCAAGAAAGGCGAAGAAGACGGCTTGTTCACCAAGGGAAGCGTATGCAAGGCTGTGACGGTTGTGATGGAGGTTGATAGTAAGGTTGGGAGGCTGGTCAGAGCCAATCACGCTAAACTAAGAGAGCTCTTGCTTAACCAAGATTTACAGTCATCATATATTGACAATTTCAGTCAGAAGCTTAAAGATTTGGTTGGATAATTTCTCAGTACGTACGTATGTATGGCTATGTACGTAGAGGCAAACATCATTATTTGCTGCAATAAGCCTCTTACTCTTCCCCAAATAAGTAAGCCCTGCATCTTAAATTATTAGGAAAAGTAAATGTAACACCTTAAGAATTTAACTAACTTGTAATTAAATTTATGGTTCTTCTTCTAGTCTTAATTATCCAAATTAAGGCATAGGAATACCTCAATTCTCTTAGAAAAGAGAATATGTAAAACATCGGCTTGTGGGTCAGCGTATACACATGATTAAGTCATTAACACATGATTAATCTGTAGTAAATTGTCCGTAAGGTATCCAAATCAGCTAACTAGTAACTGACCGAATCTACTACTTAACCATTTATCAGGGTAAACAACGGAATAATTGATCTGAGTAAATAAGTAATAAACAATTCTATCATCAATGAACAAGGGTGTAGAGCTTCACATCTAAAAAATCAAACCTGAATAAATCAACCGCCGTCTCAATACTGTAATCCCAATAAGACTCTCAAGTGGTCAAATCTCTGAGAGTTTGTAAAATACCAAATTATTTTATGAGGAAGAAAGAAAATAATTGAATAAGTCAACTGACTTAGTAAGCAAATTATTTTAAGAGATAATGTACAAATGATTTCAAAAGGGGAGTTGATTAAACATGATATTTTTACAAACGGCATGTCCAATCCCTGTTATTATGCCTTGAAAAAATGATGTTTATTTTTAGAAAGGTGGCATAATCCCGGCGACCTAGCACTTCAATTTTAATGCAGAAAATATGCTTTACTTATAGTATGAATTAGTCATATATTAATGATATGGTTGACTCAAAATATTACCCTCTCTCAGCAAGGTTTGCGCGTCTAAAAGGACTTCTGATATAATTTTGGCGCCCGAACATTGCACAAACATACGGTCTTATATATACTAATAGTCCGATGGAATTCGACCTCGGGTAGCCCACACTAACTAGCAAAGCCGTAATAGTGACTCTGCTCGAAGAATGATGCGTTAGTCACAAACTTTTAACCATTGGATCCAAGGCCCTAATCATTCATAAAAGAAACTGTTGACCATAGAATTAACTTGTAATAATAGTATGCTCATGGTCATTCTACCTCACATACCAGTGTACCATGTCATACAATGCACATGTTGTTCATTTATTCCAAAAATAAGGAGGTTTATATAAGCAAGTAGCGTCATGTCATAAAAGCTGTAAACTTGATCATAAAAAAGAACATGTTCTGTCATCTAACATATTGCACTTCTAACGTTAACAATTTCATACTCAATTATTTACTTACCTCGATTGCTCATCCGATGTCCTAGACATCACGTACTCCCGCTTACTACGAAAGAACTCAACAATATGCTAAGAACATTATAACCTACTAACTATGTATCATGTGTGCTAATTGTCTTAAAAATTCTAGTTTAGGCATTTCTGGTCACCATCGAACGTTTGACTATAAGGATCAAACATTTGACCAAGAATAGTAAAACGTTCGATTATGGTCAAAATGCTTAAATGCTTAAAAACCTATATCAAACCTAAGCATGACTATACCTAGGCCCAAAACAGTATCTAGCAATATAATAAACATTTTTTTTTCTGAGATAAAACACAAGTCATACATTTTAACACAACTTTTTGGGAAGTTCACACGAAGAGTTTTCAAATCCTCATGACTAACTTTGAAAAGCAAAACATGAATATAACTAAAGTAAAATAATTTCATACAACATAAGCAAAGGCATGGATTTGAAGGTTAACTTTGGAGATGATAGTATTCTTTCAAAGAGAGCTTCTTCCTTAGATTCTCCTTCTTTAAGCTCAAAAATGGTGTCTAGAGATTTTTGAGCGAGTATGGGTGAGTTTTACAGAAGGGTAGAGCATATTTTATAGGAGAAAGGGGTAAGTTGCTGGTCCCCTATAAAAAATTCATTTGGGATATGATCGAATGTTTGATGTATGATATCGAACGTTTGATGTACTATTACCCAGCGGTCCTAAAGTTTCATCATCGAACGTTTGGTGCACTATACTGACACATGTTTTGAGCATGCGTAGGCTTGCAGAGAACGTGATTGTACTGTTCATCGAACGTTTGAAGGTCTCCATTGAACATTTGATGGTTGTCTTTTTTTGAAAAATATTATTTAACGTAAAAATAAATAAGTGGGTGTTTTCTTTAAAAATCTTTTGCTAAATATCTTGAGAAATCTTTTAAATATTTTTAGGGCACTACAGTAAACTTTGCAACTTTCTTCAAATTTCGTGTAAAATTATTCTCACCCACAAAGAGATTCTCATCCATAAAAGAGTAGAGAAAAATGAAGCGCATAGATTTTTTAGTAGGGACATTAAAGTCCAATAAAAATTAAGAGATATGGTCAAATGGACATAAATTTCCTTCAAACCAGTTTGGAGAGACTTTTTTTCAATCCACTCTAATAAATGTCAAGTATCCTATAACATGTGAGAGATGGAATCGGATCCTCTCTATTTTATTTGAAATGTAGAGGAGTCGGTTGATAGTTATGATTTTGTTAAAAAGATCTAAGGTTTATAAACTGCCACCTCAATTAAAAGTTACTAACTTTACTTTTGGCAAACTTAACGTCCATTAGTTTTACTTCCTTTTTTTATGAATAAAAGAGAAATTTCATTCAACAGACGAGAAAACCATTACATCAAACCAACAAAGTTGCTGGAAAAAAACAGAAACAAGGGGAGAAGACAAGCCAACTCCCACAACTACCCTTAGCTACTCAACCTCTGAAAAAACAGAGCAAAAACCAAAAGACAACAAAAGGAACTCTAGAAAACCATGGATCAAACAAGGACATCCATGGGGATATTCCAATTTTAACAGAGAATGGCATTTTCTTGGTTGACTTTGAAGCAACCATGACCCAAAATCTTGGACCATACTTCCCAAATGATCATCTTCATAATTTGCTCCTCTATTTTGGAAATGCCATTGTGGTTGATATCATTACGATTATGCCAGATATGGTAAACAATAGAGCTCAAAACCAGATGACACAATGTAGCAGACATGGTCTCTCTGTTCCACCTCTTGCAACCCAAACTGATAACATCTTGTAGAGAAAGAGGAGCATTGATGACATTACAACGAGACAGACCTGTTTTCCATAGCCGAGCATTGAAGCTGCGTTCAAAAAACAAATGCTCACAGCTTTCAATACCATATCTACAAAATAAGCATTGCACATCCCCAATATAACCCCATTTAGCCAAGCGATCACCAGTGGATAGGTTGTTCCTCATGACTAACCACAAAACAAAGGAATGTTTGGGGATAGCATAGGGGAACCAAACAAGCGGCCACCAATCCACCGTAGGTTCATGTCTTCTAAGAGTGTCCCAAGTAGCAAAGCTAACATAAGAACCATTCTTAGCCACAGTCCAAATGGCTTTGTCTGAGTTGCCAATAACAATCTCAGGGATTCTACTTTGGATTTCAACCAAAGCTTCGGATCTTACAGGTCTCCAACCAACACTAGTGTCGATTGACCAAAACAGAAGATAGGTGGGCATTAAGGTTGCTCTAAGCATCATAAATGACCCTATGCCCATATGTATCAAAAAGAGCTCCCGAATCTTGGTCCCATCCCCCACCTCAAACTTGAGAAAAGCCTTTGCAATGCTCTAGAGTTTAAGAAGCTTTCTCTAGCTCCAAGAGCAGTTTTAAAGGACCCTAATAGACTAAAAGCTCTTCCCTCTTAGCAAGTATTCTTGGACCCAAGCCACCCAAAGAGAACCAGAGTGAGCAAAAAGACTCCAAATGTGTCTAAGCATGGAGGACTGATTCCATACTTCTAGATTTTTCAACCCAAGACGTCCTTCCTTCTTAGGACAGCACACTGCAGACTAAGCAACTTTGGCACTAGCATTACCAACATCCTTACCATTCCAAAGGAAATAATTAAATTTCTGTTCAATGGCGTGAATGATTTGCTTAGGAAGGATAAAAATACCAGTCAAAAAAACTTGTAAGCTGTAAAGGATGGAAAATAACAACTGGAGCCTTCCTGCATAAGAGAGAAATTTGGAAGTCCAAGAGTCTATACGACTTGTGATCTTTTCCAAGAGCACCTGGCAATCAGAAGAAGAAAGCCAAGTAGAAATCAAAGGGACCCCAAGATATCTAACAGGGAAATGGCCCTCAAACTTTTGCAGCTCATCCAAAACAAGAGACTTTAAACGATTTGAGATACTAGAGCAAAACATTGAACTCTTGGAAGGATTAGCTCTTAGCCCCCGATAAATCCTCAAATTCTTGGAGAGCAACATTAACAAAATGGATAGAAGAAAGGCTAGCCTCAAAGAAGAGGAGGAGATCATCAACATAACATAGATGGGTTAACCTCAAATGAGAGTATCTATGATGGAAATTGAAATCAAAATTATCCCCTATATGAGCAGCCACGATCCTAGAAAAAATCTCCATAGCCAGCACAAAGAGGTAAGGAGAAAGGGGATCCCCTTGCCGCAAACCTTTTTTCCCTTCAAAGTAACCAACTAGAGTCTCATTGAGACAAATGGAGAATCTAGGAGATGTGATGCAAGCTTTGATCCAACCAATGAATTTCGAAGGGAACCCAAAACAGTAGAGACAATGAAGAATAAACTCTCAATTCAATGAGTCATAGGCCTTCATTAAATCAATCTTGAGGGTACATCTCGAACTACCCTCATTCTTATGGTAATTTCTCACCAATTCCTGAGCTAGCAAGATGCTTTCATAGATACTCCTTGAAAGAATGAAAGCAGATTGATTAGACCTGACTAGATCACTCAAGAAAGGTAGCATCCTATTAGAAATGATCTGGGTGATACACTTATATAACACATTACAGCAAGCTATAGGCCTGAAATCCCCCATACCAGTAGGATTAATCTTCTTTGGAACCAAAGTTAGAATGGTGGCATTAACTTCCTTAAGAAGTAACCCTAAGACAAAGACATCCTTGACAACAACTACCACATCATTACTAACAATAGACCAAGCGGATTTATAGAAATCAGCTGAAAATTCATCGGGGCCAGGATCCTTGTTGGATTTCATATTAAACAAGGTGGATTTGATCTTCTCAGAGGTGGCATCCACAACCAACTGGCTTGCACTCATTGCAGGAATAGAAAGAGAGATAAGCTAACTGACTCGGGCAGCATGCTCTACAGAAAAAGGCCTTAGATTTGTACCAAAAAGGTGTTTATAAAAATCCACAGCAATCAGCTTGATCTACTCAATGTCATCCACTTTATGCCCATACATATCCCAAAGATGAGTAATAGTAGTATGAGCATTTCTAGCTTTTCGGAGCCGATGGAAGTATGGATTATTCTAGTCTCCCAATTGCAACCATTGGTTTTTGGCTTTTTGTTTCAAGAAAGCCTCCTCAACCTTAGTTATGGAAACATAGGCATGTAAGTATTCTTTTTCTTTTAGGAGACAATCAGCCCTCCCTTTGGATAGCAAAACTTCTTTTTGAGCACGCTCAAGACTATCCTTAGCCTGCAAGATTCTGAGTTTAAGGTCTCCAAAGCACTCCAAATTGCATCTCTTGAGGATCGATTTAACAGCCTTGAGTAAAATAAAGAGACAAAAGAAGAAACGTTGATAGAAAGAAAAGGAAGCACAGGGAACACCAACAGATTCATATGAGTATCTCTTCATGATTTTTGATAATTTTTTTTTCCCACTCTTTGCACATGGAAAGAACTGCAAGTGAAGTGTGTTAATTTTACTTGTAGGAAAAAAAAACGATTAGGAAAAGGCAAACCCTATGACTAGGACTTTATGACTAATAATCTAAACTAGACTGGTAGTATCCGAATGCACTAAAATTTATTTATAATCGATTGATGCACTTTTCCTTTCCCAGGAAACTAGCAAGCTGAACTTTTTAGAAGGCTGTTAAATGGTTTAGCTGGAGCTATAGCAGCAAATCGTTGGCTCACAGGTATACAAATGCTTATGCGGACTTTGAAATGCACCGACGAGCAAATGGTCGAATACGCATCCCTCAAACTCTCTCACGAAGCTGCATATTGATGGTTATCAAAGTATGGTATGTTGATGGCTAAATTGGGTGAAAATGCCTCAATCACTTGGGAGAGATTTCAAAAAGAATTTAACGACCGGTTTATTCCAAAGGAGCAAAGAGAAATGAGAGCTCGGGAATTCCTCACCTTAGTGCAAGGCAATATGACCGTAGAGCAGTATGCTAATAAATTCCTGAAATTATCAAGATATGCTCCAACCTTACTACCCAATGATGAAGCAAGGATGGAGAGGGTTAAGTATGGCCTCAATGCAAGTGTTCGTGATCGCATTTCTTGTCATCTTAAGATTGTGACATTTACAGAAATGGTAGATACGACCTCGATTGCTAAAAGAAGTATGAAGGAAGCAACTACTGAATATGCTCTAAAGAAGTGGTCAGCACCTCAACCAGCTTATCCTACAAAGAGACAAGCTATCAGTGGGAGCAGTTTTGGGACTGTTGTGAGAAGAAATCCTCCGGCTACATATTCAAGTCAGAGACCCGTATGTACAAAGTGCGGAAGATCACATTTTGGTGAGTGCAGGCTTGGATTATGTTTTACTTGTGGTAAACCTGGTCACATCACAAGAAATTGCCCAATGACTTCATCTGAAGGTCAAGTATCACAGACTGCAGGGTATCAGCACAGGTAGCCTGCTCAGGCTCGAGTTTATTATTTCACATCTGCAACTATTAATGTCGAGGATGGCAACACTGATGTTGTCACAAGTAATATCCCTTTATTTGGTAGATTGGCATGTGTTTTGTTCGATTCCGGAGCAACTCAGTCATTCATATCATCTACATATGTAAAACTTTGCAATTTAAGTCTGAAACCATTAGAGCAATGTGTTAGAGTGTCTACACCCACGGGTTATGCAGTCACTTGTAGTAAATATGTGGATAACTGCCCAATTGTCATTGGTGATAAGTCATTACCAGCAAGACTTACAATGTTTAGTATGATGGGTTTTGATGTCATTTTGAGAATGGATTGGCTATCGAGCTATGGTGCTAGTATTGATTGTAGAAATAAGGAAGTCATATTTTGACCTACTAAGGGTATGAAATTAAGATTTTGCGGGACTCGTATACAAGCTACGCTGCCCCTCCTCTCCACAATGCAAGCTAGGAAATGTATTTGTAATGGTGATCACGCCTATTTGGCTTATGTTGTAGCTAAGCAGAAGCATAGTTGAAGTTGGAAGACATTCCAGCTGTACGTGATCATTTAGATGTATTTGCTAAAGCTCCAGGATTACCTCCTGACCGTGAGATTGAGTTCTCCATTGACTTAATGCCGGGAACTCAACCTATTGACAAGACATCTTATCGTATGGCGCCTTCAAAACTGAAAGAGTTGAAGAATCAGCTTCAAGAACTATTGGACCATGGATTTATTCGTCCAAGTGTATTACCATGGGGTGCACCAGTGTTGTTTGTAAAGAAGAATGATGGTGCTATGAGGATGTGCATAGACTATCGTAAGTTGAATAAAGTAACGATCAAGAACAAGTATCCCTTGCCACGAATTGATGACTTATTTGATCAACTCAAGGGTGCTTCAATCTTTTCAAAGATCGACTTGCTATCAGGATACCATCAATTGAAAGTATGTAATGAAGACATTCCAAAAACAGCTATCTGCACTCGATATGGCCATTACGAATTTCTGGTTATGCCGTTTGGATTAATTAATGCACCTTCGGTATTCATGGATTTGATGAACCATGTATTCCATCGATATTTGGATCAGTTTGTGGTAGTGTTTATCGATGATATTCTAGTCTATTTGACTAATCATCGTGAGCATGAGAAACACTTGAAAACTGTGTTGGGGGTACTAAAAGAAAACAAGTTGTTTGCAAAGCTTAAGAAGTGTGAATTTTGGTTGGAGAGTGTATCTTTCCTTGGTCACATGATTTCTAAGGATAGGATTTCTGTGGATCCGAAAAAGATAGAAATTGTCGTTGAATGGGAACGGCCAACCAAATGTCTAAGAGATTCGTAGTTTCTTGGGAGTAGCTGGATATTACAAGCACTGACAAGCCTCTTACAGCACTGACAAAGAAGAATGTCAGTTATGTTTGGAGTGATGAATGTGAAGCAAGCTTCCAAGAACTTAAGAGGAGATTGGTGACTGCACCAATTCTTGCTCTTCCTTCTGAAAGAGAGAGCTATGTTGTGTATAGTAATGCTTCCCTTAAAAGTTTGGGATGTGTACTCATGCAATAAGGTAAAGTGATCGCATATGCATCAAGGCAGTTGAAGAATCATAAACGGAACTACCCTACTCATGACTTAGAGTTGGCAGTAGTAGTTTTCGCCTTGAAGATATAGAGACATTATTTTGTATGGGAACAAGTGTGAAATATACAACGATCACAAAAGCCTGGAGTATATTTTCACTCAGAAGGATTTGAATATGTGACAAAGAAGATGGCTTAAATTGATAAAGGACTATGATTGCTATATTTACCATCTAGGTAAGGCAAATGTTGTTGCTGACGCACTAAGCAAAAAATCACGGAGTGAAGCTTCTGTTTTTGCATTATCTATAGAATTGCTTACTTAGTAATTGGGTCTGCTTCAGTTGGATGCAAGGCCTATTATGAAGGCCAGCTAAAAAACTTTAGTCTTTGGATGTTCCTATGTGGAAATGGGATCATGTTACAATGGACTTCGTTGTTTGTTTGCCTAGAGCGCCTAGTGGTCAAGACGCAATCTAGGTGATAGTTGATAGACTCACAAAGTGTGCACACTTCTTGTCACTCAAGATTATGGATTCTATGGAAAAGCTTGCGAGCATGTATATACGAGAAATTGTTAGACTTCATGGAGTGCCAACTTCCATTGTTTCTGACTGTGATACTGGATTCACTTCTAAGTTTTGGCAAAGATTGCAAGATGCAATGGGAACCAAGCTAAGTTTTAGCTCAACTTATCATCCTCAAACCGATGGGCAATATGAGAGAACGATTCAAACACTTGAAAACATGCTGAGATTATGTGTACTTGACTTTAAAGGCAATTGGATTCAATATTTGCCTTTGGTTGAGTTTGCCTACAATAACAGTTACCAAGCTACAATTAGTATGGCATCATTTGAAGCTTTGTATGGTAGAAAATGTAGATTGCCATTGTATTGGGATGCAGTTGGTGATAAACATGTACTTGGACCGAAGATGATTCAAGATACAAGAGAGAAAGTTGCAATTATTCGGAAGTGAATGCTTACAGCACAGAGTCGCTAGAAAAGTTATGCGGATAAGCGTCACCGCGAGCTAGAATTTAGTGTTGGTGACCTTGTGTACCTCAATGTGTCACCTATGTGAGGTGTTGTATGCTTTGGTATGAAAGGGAAGCATAGTCCACGTTACGTCAAGCCTTTTCCGATACTTAAGGTTGTTGGCCCCGTGGCTTATCGAGTTGAGTTGCCAGCTAGCTTGGCTAGTATTCACAATGTGTTTCATGTATCACAACTACGTAAATGTGTGCATGATCCACAGCACGTAATCAATTATGAACTACTTGATATTCAACCGAACTTGACTTATGACGAACAACCAGTTCAGATATTGGATCGCAAGGAACAGCAGTTGAGGACTAAAACCATCTCTCTTGTGAAGGTGTTATGGAGAAATCATAGTGTTAAAGAAGCTTCATGAGTGCTCGAGTCGAATATGCGAACTCGATATCCGCACCTATTCATATGATCAGGTATGTTTCATCTATATGAGCTCATGTATACTTTATGTCATATGAAATGAGTTTTCTAGTATTTGTATGCACACATGTGTGTATAAACAATTTCGAGGATGAAATTTCTATAAGGAGGGAGGGATGTTACGCCCAAAAATTTAAGTTAAGAAATTATGAAATCACCTTAAAAAGGCAAGGGAAATGCATCGAGAAAACATTAAAAATGATTTTTCACATTGGGCATCCGGACGGTGGTGTTGTGATCCGGACGGATGTTGGTCAATGTTGGTCGTCTGCAGCTTCGTCTGCTATGGTTCAGATGGTGTATGCTACGGTTCAGTTAGTAGCAACCACCTGCAAGTTGTCCGCAATAGCGTCTAGACGGTGTCTGCTACACAACCATCTGCAGGTCGTCCACAGCTACATTCCAATGAAGTACATTCTGATTCAATCAGTGTGCCTCGTCCGCAGCCCATCCGCAATGTGGTCCGAACGGTGGTAGTTTGGATGGTCCATATATGGTCCGGATGATGATGAACAGTATGTCGAGTATAAATAGCTTGAGTGTGTTTTTCCAACCCATTTCTTATATTTCTGAGTTGGAATGACCTGGAACTCTCTCCTCTCTCCTAGGGTTTTCCCCAAACCTTAAGAGAACTATATTTTGAGGCTCGGGTTGCATTTTTTAACACCGGCAACGCATTCCTTGGTGTTAGATCGTCATTTTCACCGATCATTTAAGGTAAATTCTCAAGCCATTGTCCACATTCTCAAGATTAAGCTATACACCACTTGCATGTTGCTTAATCTTGACTATTTGTCTAGAGTTTTGTCACATTTGTGGAGTTCTAGCGTTGGATCGAAGTTCGTTCGACCGAGTCTTCGTACTTTGTGGTAAGAGTTAAGTTTAGCCTTGTGATTTTAGTTAAGGTTGCAATGTTGCATGTTAATCCATAGTAAATTACCATGGATTAACTTTTGTAGCTAATGGATTCATGTTATGAGTTCCATTAAGCCATGGGTAAAATGGGTTAAGTGCTTATGAGTTGTTAGGCACTTATGTACTCTTGGAAATTGTGTTGTAAGTTATAGATTGTGTTTAAGATTGCATGCAATGTGATATTGTAGCTTCTTGTGACTAGAGGTTGTGTTAGTGTCCAATTATAACATTAAGGATTGAGGTGAGTAATCTTTACTCACTGAGGACGAAATACGTTTTATGTTTTCAAATGATTTTATAAATGATTTGAGATGTTTTATAAATGCTTAACAAGCTGGAAAAGAATAAAATTTTAATGCTTTTAAAGAATATTTAAGTATATGACAAGATCGAGCCAATCATATGTTGTTTGAGAATGATTTATTATTACTTGATACTTTCAATGTTTTATGAAGTATTTGATGAGATATGATTGATATTGTTGTTGTGATTTTGAAAGTGTTAAGATATGAAAAAGATAGTATGATTGTTGATTACTTTGATACTTTGAGATTTTGGGCTTATGATGAATGAGAATTGATTTAATTTCAATTGTTGAGATTTGTAAGTGCATAGACATAAGCATGTGCATTGATGTATGAGCATGATCATGAGCTAATACTAAAGAGATAAAGAAGATGGCTGAGCCTATAAGAATAAAAGTTAAAGAAGAGGGCTGGGCCTATAAAAATGAAAGTTAAAGAAGAGGGCTGGACCCATAAGAATGAAAGTTAAAGAAGAGGGTTGGGCCCCATAAGAATGAAAGTTAAAGAAGAGGGTTGGGCCCATTATGATATGATGAAAGTTATGAAAGGTGTTAGGGCTAGGCCCGTTACGCACAAGTTCTAGGGCTGGGCCCATTATGCGCGGGGCTAGGGAGTTGTCCCTAAGGCTGGTGTGTGCAATTGCTCGGGTTTAGTCCGTTAAGCATGTTGTACACATTACGAAAGTAAGATGAAAGTAAAAGATTAAAGCATGTATTGCATTATTATTGATGATTTATGTGTATTGGTTTAAAAGGTATTTCATACTAGATATATTGGTATGCATAAGATTCTCAATGGAAAAGAACTTATGTATACGTTTACAGCTAGACTGCATATGATGTTTTGTGAAATTTTATTATGTACAAGTTATGCATTAAATGAGTTTATAAATATATGTATCCAAATGTATTTTGGAGTATATGCATACGTTCACAGCTATATATAATGATTCAAAAGGCTTTATGAATGTGTTGTTTACTTCATCAGCAACACCAAGTTTGAATAATCAAATAATATTTTTATGAAATTGAGTAGCTGTTATTGTAAACGATTACATAAATAAAAGTTTGGCTCAATGCAAAAACCCTTGGGAAAGTCTTCATTCTTTATGAACTGTTAACTCATCATTTCTTCTGTCCTTCCCCTATATTATTGTTGCAAATACAACAGATCTTGATAAAGATCCAGTAGCTGCTTACTTAGAATATCATGTCTGAGGGCGATATACGTGCATTGGGTATAATTTATATAGACTCTTACAGTAGTCTAGTTTTTATTGTACATTAAGTTGTTATATATATGTAGAGACAGATTGATGTACTTTGGCTATGCCGTATGTGGCATTTTTGATAGCCTTTCTTTTATTGTATAGCATGTGTTGTAAAACTGTTGTAAATAGTTTATGTCAGCTCCAAGTTATGTTTATTTCACATATTATGTTATTTATTTCCGCTGCATGTATGTTATTAACTTTAATGTGATATACTCAGATTATGAATTGATGATGTTGGCTTTACATGAGCCATTGTCACTATTCGGTTTCATTTAAATATATATATATATATATATGTGTGTGTGTGTGTGTGTGTGTGTGTGTGTGTGATGAAATCGGGTCGCCACAATAATATTCGGATTTTTTCTCTATAAAAGGAACGATAGAGAGTTTGTGAGGAGAGAGCGATTTTGGAGGCGAATTTTACGATATAGCTTTTAGATAGTTTTTAGTGCGAAAACAAAGAGAGTTTTGGAAAAATTTTGGAGGGGAGTCTGAGCATAAATTATCTTGTAAGGAGTGTGTGAAAGCTATGGGGAGATGGAAATCACGACTAGTAGCTTATCAAGCTACTGGGAGCGAATTTACCTTTCTTCCCAAAGTATTTCTAGTACCTCCATATTGTAGAACTCTTCCATATTGTGTTGATGTAGCCTATTCATTAATATTAATAGTTTGATTGTGTTTCTCTTATGATTTTTTGTATATGTATAATGATTGTATAATCTAGAGGGTTGCAATTGCAAAACATTTGTAAATCGTTCTTCATGCTCATAATCATCCATAATGAAGTGCTCATCTTGTCTATGAGGAAGCTTTTTACCATGGATGAATTCAACCATTCTCATTTTCTGTGATCATGCGGATGAGGGTTATGCAATGGTTCATTTTGATATAAATTCAAGTGGGTTTGATGAGTCATGCTAAGGGACACAAATCAATCTACATCTTAGTGTAGTGTAGTGTAAGTAGAAGATTAGCGCAAACCTAAGATTACTTATGCTTATTTCTTGAAATCTGTGTATGCTTATTATCAGATTTTATAGGCCATGCTAGGGAATACGAAATCATTTCACAATTAGATGTTAGGTGGACAATTAGTGCAAAACTAAGATGAGTTATCATTATCTCTTAACAAAAGTATTTTCTTGTCGAGGTCGTCGTATGATTGACAACCATTACGCGCTCATATTATGCATGTGAAGAAAGACCTTGTAAATACAATCTATCATTGATGTGAGGTTTGTGGTGAAACCAACATCCTATGGTTTCCTCCATCTTCCTCCACTTTTATCTTATTTACATTTATGTCATTTATGTTTATATTATTTATATTTAAGTTTAAAATCCAAAACAATGTATTCTTTCATGAGTTAAGTTAAAGGAGATCCCAAATACTTGATAAACAACTATAACAGTTCTTGATGTTTGACACCTTCTATATAGTCCTATTCTGCAAAGATTCGTACTATTGCGAGTAGTTATAAATTTATCATTGAAAATCCACATATCGTTGATGCGGTATCATGAGTAAACCCTATGAGAGAAAAAACCAATCTTAAGTGAGCGTGCAAGAGAAGAGAAAAGGAGAAAATGAGTTGAAGAGTTTGTGATTCAGCTATTTATAAGCATTTTTTTACCCCTCCGTTTGAACTAATAAAATCCCATTTCGAACTGCAAATAGAACAAGAATTAGAACTAGCATCTCGGGCTATCTCAATACTAGATTCGTCGAATTGTAAATAGGGTGAAACATTGAACAGGCCTCTCCGTTCGAACTTGAAATAGAACGAAAAATAGGATGAACGTGTCTGTGGCTAAATTTACTGTTCTCCTACGTGACCAATCCGAACTAGATTTAGAACGGACATTAGAACGGAAGCCCTTGGGCTCACCCGTTTGAACTGAAAACTCTCAATTTCGGATGAAAAGTCACAAAATTAACTTTCTTGAAATTTTTCTAAGTATTTTTACTAGTTTATTAGTTCCACTTGTATTACTCACTTAAGTAACCATGTTTAGTATTGAATTAACTACGTAGGCGTTACATATAGTTTCTTATTATCTTATGTGACCAAAATTCTTGGGTGCTACAAAGTGTGTTTTGCCTGTACTTGAATTTTTCTTAGTGTTAATTTTCTGGGTTAAGCTGCCCCGAGTGGTTTTATCTTTGTGTTATTAAAAGGGTTTCTACTTCGTCCACAAAATTCTGGTGTGTTGATGTGTGAATTTTTTACGTTTTATATTGGTTTAATATTTATTGTTTGCTACAAAACGTCTGCACAACTGTTGATTGTTAGCGTTAGGGTCCAAATTTCATGTCTAGAAATTGACATTAGCGCTAGGGGTAAATTTCAAGCTATTGCACTATCAATTGAAATCATACATTAAAAGAAAAACAAATGATAAATTGACCTCTTCAACAGGATGTCAATATCCAAAAGATGCATAAAGTAATTGATGGTTTTCATTTTTCGATTTGCCATACAACATCTATATCATTTTATTGAAAGGATTGCAACTTATTCTAGGAAATTAACTATTACAGAATCACCTACTAAAGGGAAGACAGCAATGATGCAATTATTACATAATAATGCCTCAAATAGGGAGATTGAAATAATATACAATTATTATGATTATGGGGTATATTAGGAAAATATTATGGGATTTGAGGAATCTATTCCATATCCAATATTCGTGTTCATGGAATCTGAAACTAATAGTACAATTAACATATGCCATAAGCTTTTTTACACGATTCACGACAATCTTTGAATAAGTCCTTGGCACGATCAAATCTGTACAATTCAAAATTCTTGATGAAGTCCTCAACACAGTCTGCATTACATTTTTTCAATTTTTCCATTCTTTGTTGATTTCTCTTGCTTATTCTTATAGAACCATCATCTGGAGAAAAAGAAAGAAGTCGAGCATGTAGTGGCAAGGAATTGAAAGATGGGAGAATATGGGGATTAGAAAGTGGAAGTAGACAATCCTCTGCATGCTTTAGAACTAGAAAAAGAGTCACTAATAACATTATCATCACCATTAGTCTTTTAATACCATTTTCACCCATTGTTCCTCTCCCCTCTCTTGGAATTTCTTATTTTTGAGAACTCCAAGATGAATCCATAAATACAAAATCTAAAACATTCTACATATAAGAGTTATAGGATATTTTGAAATTATAGATATTTTAGCTTGAAATTTTACTTATTCTTTAAAAAAAAAAAAAATCCTGATTTTTTTATTTTGATTTAAGTCAATAATTGTTGAAGTATGGTAACCATGGAAAGGTTTGAAGGCTTTTGGCTAACGCAAATTTTGGTTAAGATAATGTCTCCAGACTATTGAGTTTTTGTATAGACATCCAGTAATTTCTAATTTTTTTTCCCCGCAAAAGTCATGTCTAATTGAGCATGAAAGTTGTATTTCAATTTTAAATGAAGATTTTTTTAAGCATAGTGACCTTGGAAATATTTGATGGCTTTTGATTAACATGAATTTATGTTAAGGTCATATCTCTTGACTCTTGAGTTTTTATTATAGTCATCGAGTAATATGTAAGATATGTTTTCTTTCCTTTTTTTTTCGCAAAAGTCGTCTCTAATCGAGCTTGAAAGTTGTATTTGAATTTCTTAGGTTTTTACTGTTGTCCCATTTGGTGATCAAAACAAGTGTTGTAAGTCTTGAAACACTCTTTTGTTTTGATAGTTATATTTTGAAGTGGAAGTTATGGAATTTACACTAGCGTCAACAACGACATCATTAGACCTGTCCAAACAGGGTTGATTCAATAAGGTCATCGAGAGCTTTGTCAGTTGCAATGCTCAAGGAATTATTTAATGAGTATGAATAAATAAAAATATGTGGGGTTAGTGTGGTAAAATCACACTTAAATATTTAATGGAAATAGTTTATTGAGTTTTCTTAAGGATTACACAAAAACTATTTAGTGTGATAAAATAATATAAGATGGTTTTATTTTATATTATAGGATAGTATGGCTTGGAATGGTAACCCCAAAAAAGAGAATAAAAATTGACAAGTTAGACCCAAGAGTGAGTTACAAGTTTAAGGCCCACTTTGTTCTCATCTTCACTTAAGCTAGAAGGGTATTTTTTAGAATTTTTGTACATCCCCTTATCCTCTCACTTGGCTCACATGCACCACACAAATCCCCCTCCCCCTCCTCCCTCAATTGCATTTTTTTTCTCTCTCTAAGCCCCACATTCAGTCCCCCCCTTTCACCAAAAAAGTATGAGAATCGAAACACACTCTTTCTCTCTCCCATTTCATCTCTTCACGTGAGGCTTGGTTTTGCCATGGTGTTTGAGTTCAATCAAATGGCAATGGAGAGAGGCCACACAAGGGTTGCAACCTAATGAATCGTAAGTCTCTTTCTCTTCTTTTTTTCTTGCACACTTTCCTCTCTCTCATTTTCTCTCTTATCTTCTCCACTCCACATGAGCTTGAGGTTGATTGGCATAGGTTTTGAACTCAAGAAAATTACCCATAGGGCTATACACATTTTTTTCATGGGTAGAAATGTTGGGATCATGTGGTAAGATCATGTTTATCAAAAAAAAAAACATAGTGCAGCAAAATAACCAAAACTTTCTACAATCTAGGATCGAAGTAAACTTCTTTTGGGGATCATGATTATAAAAACATCATACGTAGCGGAAAAACAAAAAGTATATGATCGTAGCATACTTCAAGAGAAAACATAGCATTTGATTATTCTAATAATAAGAGAAACAACAAGTTTGTAGTTACTTAAAAATCGTATGGGCCTTCTTTAGGCATTTAGAAATATTTACATGAGGCTTTGAATCCTTCTTCATGCTTGTTGTTGATGATCTTCAAATGTTAAAGAACAATGACAAGAACACCAAGAACTTTTAGATCTTTAAGATCTAAAATCACCAAGGACTTGAAGGAGCTTCGAAGAACGTGAAGAACACGAAGAATAAAGTTCTTCAGTCTTCAAATCTTCTTCTTGATGGCTAAATATGATTGTGAGTGTGGACTCACAACTAGAAGCACAAGAATTAAAACTCTCTAGAATATTTTTCTCATTCCCTCTACTATTTTGTTTCTCTCAACTCTTTGTTGAAATAATTGCTTTGTGTTGGTGTGTCTCATGCTTCTTATGATCATCTATTTATGGAATTAGGTTTACTTGAAGAGGAGGTGGAGAAAATTCTAGAATCCAATTACAGTATGGAATTAGAAAATAGAATTAAATCAAATCCCAAGAAAAATATATTACAAGCCACTAGAGGATTTCTCCTCTAGTGGCCATCGGCCTTAGGAGGGAGAATTCTCTCCCATTTGGCCGACTTGTAGCCGTCGGCCATTGGGGGAGAATTCTCTGTCTCCTTTGACCGACTATGGGGTAGGGTTAAAACCCTAGCCCTCATCTCCATTGGACTTAGCTTGGGCCCCTTGGTTTCATCTCTTTGGCCCAATGCTCCTTTCCCTTTGGACCAAGCCTAGGAATCAATTCCTTTGGCCCAAACCTCTTCATACAAGGCTTTTAGAAATAAATTCTCTTAGCACAAGTTTTTAATAAAATAAAATAAGCTTGAACAAAATTCAAAGACCAATTTTATTGAAATAAAAACAACCTAAATAAATAAATCCTTAATAAAATAACTGAGGGACATATTTACCTTAGTCTATTTACATCAGCTCAATAAGGGACCTAAAGGAAAATAGAATTACCTATTTAATCCCTTGTGAAATCTTGTCACTCAATGACTCATCATACCTCACTAAAAATTATAGATGATTTCACTAAATAATCCCTTTTGACAATATACAATTAATCCTTCATGACATACTTATTAAGCATAATACCCCTCTATGGAACTTACTCCAAAGTTAAAACAAAGATGATTAACTACCACTTTGTTCACTATATCTTTTTCCTTGAGCCACCGGATCGAATTTTATGTTTTATTCCATTGTACCCTGTGATATTCCTCTCACCCTTGTACATTCGTTTCAAGTAAATTCCACCGAAACCCACTCAGGCCTGAGATACAAAATAAAACATTTTTATCAATCCTAAAACAAGGGGAATGTTCCTTATCTCTTTGTTTATCTACAAAGGATTAGAATTCCTTCTTAAAGAGAGATCTTCCACAATGCTTCATGTCAATCACCCGATAGAGATGTTGACCAAGAAAACTGGTCCTTACTTCACAATACATCAAAGTGATATTCACTAAGACATTTGGTTCACTAACTTCTCAGAATTAAGAGTAATAGTTATAAGTTGTCGTGCACATACATTTATTCTTTCTGACAATTATTAGAAAGAACAATGACTCATGTGGTCCTGTTCAGTGTATAGCCTTGTATATATATCCCACCTTGCTATAACACCATCATATCAACCTGAAGTCTATCCCTGCTTCACTGGATCAAGACAGATCACCAAAGTTGACCATGATATAATCTAGGGTAGAATGCCCAGTTCTACCTTAAGACTACGAATCAAAACACTTTATAGATTACAAGGATCCTTTGACTATATCTTCATTTATGCTAAAAATATTTTACTCACATCATAGTCAAATACAATGTAATTTAAGGACCTTTACATACATATATCAGGTGAATATTCAAAACACATATATACTATGTAAAACCTTAATGGATATGTCCAATGTTCTATAATTAATCAACATTCATTTTAATAAACATCATTCTATGATTAATTGGAGTTTTAGATACCAGTTCCAACAACTTCAAGAGGAGCATGCTTTTGATTTTTTTCAAGATTAAAGTAAAACTTGAATTTGAATTACTTACAAATCTTATCGGCCTCTTCTAGGTAATTAGGGTTATTTGAATTTTTCTTGACTTTCCTTGCCATCATCAATGTTGATGATCTTCAAAGTTGATGAAGATTACGAAGAACACCAAGAAGACAAAGAACGCCAAGAACACCAAGAGCTCCAAAATCTTCCAGAATATAAAGAACAATGTTCTTTAAAAACTCCAGGTTTTCTCCTTGATGGCTGAATATGATTGAGTGTAGACTCACAACTAGAAGCTGGAGAGAAAAAAAAAATCTCTTTTGTATATTTCCTTTACCACTCTTGCAATTTCTTTCTCACACAATTATTGTATGACTTGAGTTGTTTCTGTAGTAGTACTAGTAGTGAAGGTTGTAGTGAAAACTGCTTCTCTATGAGCCTCTATTTATAATTGCAGGTCTACTTGAAAAAGAGGCAAAGAGAAGATTTTGGAAGCTCAAGGAAAACCCTGAGGATCGGCCACAAGGGGAATTACTACCCCTTGTGTAGCGGTCGGCCTTAGGGAGCATTATGCTCCCCATGTGCATGGGCTAGGGTTTATGCCTAGCCCACTCCTCTTTATTTTATGCATGAGTGTTGGAAATATTACTATATCAAAAATAAATATAGTGCAGCAGAAAATAAACTATTTGCTAACCAAGATCGAACTTTATGAACTACATGCAAAGAACAATGCTATTAAAATAAATAAGCAATAAAATACTTACTTTGACACTAGGGCCACTCCTTGGCTATATAAACAGCAAATCCTTGCTTACAGAAATTCCAACCTTTAGATCTTCTCACCAATGACTAGAAATAACCAAGAGTGTGGGCTTAACTTGCTCTTCAAAATTTGTTCTCTGAGTTTACCTCAACGAGAACTTCAGTTCTTAGTAAATACTAAAATAATTGTGTTGGTGTATTTTTTTCAAGAGCTACATGCATCTCTATTTATATCCTTGAAAATATAAAAAACTACATAACATAAGCCATGTGGAACTAATGTTAGAGGGGTGGATGACTAGGGTAGAAAACCCTAGCCTCCACTCCTCTCTTGGAGAATGACGCATGGGGCCGGGGTTTTCCACCCTAGCCCATGCGTCAACTTCCTTGCATGGGGCTTAGGTTTTATTCCAAGCCTATGCTCCCACTTACCTCTATATATGGTTTTTCCTTTAGCCCAAATTTTGAAAAATTTAAACAAATTGCTTAAATAAGCCCATGTTTTAATAAATTAAAATAATTTGTCCAATAAATAACTAAAAGCATGTCCATGGTTAATTTATAATAGCTTGATGAGGGACCTGAAATAAAAAATAAATCTGGCTCTAATCGCCACCGACAAATCCCTGTCGCTATTTAATTACAATTAATTTCACTAAACAATTATAACTGCACTCCAGAATTTATTCTTTATAAAAATAAACTAAGTTCCTTTTGACTTACTTATGGATGAGTATAATTCTTCCATGAAATATTTCATAGCATAATTAAGACTGTGATACTATCACACCAAATTCTCTACCTCTTAATCCTTGATTCCCAGATTTATCATCTATTATTTCTAATTGTGAATACTCATTTCACAAGTTAAAATATATTTTGGAATAACCAAAATGCTCTTATCAAAAACTAAGAATAATTAACTTTGAAATCCTATTCAAGGGGAAATTCAATATCCTTTTAAATTACCTAAAAGGACTTGGATTCCTTATTGAGCAAAGCTTCCCTCACAATGCTACATGTGATCACCCAATACATAGAGGTGTTGGCCACATTTAAGGTCTCACTCTTTAATGCATCAAAGTGACCTACACTTAACATCTGAGTCCACTTCCTCTTAGTATTTAGAATAATTGTTCATAAATAGTTTGAGAGTTGTTTGTCTTGCCCAATGACAGTACTTTTACGGAAAGACAACAACCAGTTCGTTCAATGTATACTACCTTATACACCTACTACATCAACCCGTAAAATCCTCTTCGTCTGATTAAGGTAAATCACTTAAGTTGATGTGTAACAATCTTAGTCAATGAAATGCTCAATTCTATTGTTGACTACGAACTATAAACCTTTTAGATTATAAGGGTTATGGACTAAGACTTAATGTGACAAAGACCATTGCCCATACCCATAGTCCATAGTCAATATATTCTCCGAACCATTTGTATGAGGATTTAATTAATTAAAATCATACAAAGATTATATGTTATATGCAACAAATATATTTAATCAGTGAATATACAAACTTTTATTCATAACAAACTATAATGTCAACGTATCACAAATTGGGATTTAGGGCATAATCTTAAACAATGTTTATCTGCAGGCCCAATGCTTCTTTTTTATGGACTATGCTATAAGAATTTAATTCCTTAAACCAAACCACATCAAATAAAGTCCCTTGAGAACTAAATTCTCTAGCCCATGTTTTTATAAAATAAAACAAGCCAAATTAATATTAATATTAATTCTAGGCCTGTGATAAACACTACCTAAACAAATAAATAACTGAGGACCACATTACCTTAGTCAATTTACAATAGTTTAAAGAGGGACCCAGAAGGAAAATAGAATTAGCTTCCATAGTCCCGTGAAATCTTGTCATCTATGACTCATCACCTTAACTACAAATCACAGATAATTCTACTAAATAAATGTGACTGCACTCTAATTCATATTTTGATATAAACAATGAATCCTTCATGATGTATTTATTAAATTACCATATTCCCTCTCCATTGAACATATTTTGCAGTTGAACCAAAGATGATTAAATGTTACTTTGTTTACCACATATTTTTCCTTCAGTACCCAGATTCAAACCTTCATAATTTATCTCAATTTACCATGTGAGATTCTACTCACCTTGGACACAGTTTTAATTAAATACCACTGAAAATACTCGGGCCCAAGATACAGGATAATCATGTTGGAACTAGTGTCCAAAACTCCAAATTAATCATATTATATTTAGCATTGTAATGAGTTATATCAAACTCCCTAATCTTATATATGAACAGTAAGCATGTTTTGTAGTTGTCTTGGATTGCATAATGTGTAGTGTTCATATAGACATTCCTTAAGTTACATTGAATTGATTATGGTGTGAGTAATAAATCTTTATCACACAGAGGACCATGTTCAAAAGTTTTCCTTGTGACTTATTAAATATTTGTTCGTAGTCGTAAGTGGAATCAGGAATTCCACTTAGACTATAACATGTCAACTTTAGGATTTGTCTTAATCGAGTGAAGCAGTGTGGCTTCAGGTTGACATTGTTGGTGTTATGGCAAGGTAAGGACTTACGAGGCTATGCACTGAACATGACCATATGGGCCGTTGTTATTCTATTATTAACTGTCACAGATAATGATGTGTATAATAGACACTTGCTTGCATTGATTAATGCTGAATGTTATACATTCAAGCCCCTTAACTCGCATATGTTAAACCTTCGTTTGTATTATAATTTAATATTTTGTTATGTTTTAGTGTTTTGTCTTATTTGTAGGTCCTAATGAAAAACACAAGCAAAATCATCAACATTAGGCTTAAAGATACATCAAGAGAAAGTTGAAAGGCTGAAGAGTGGTAGTGGATCGAGCGTAGGATTTGTGAATCGATCACAGCTGGCGATCGAGCACCACAATCTATAGATCGATCGCAACTAGTGCTCGAGCACCAACTTCTAGGGATTAAGCGCCATCGAAGCTTTCAGAACGCAAAATATCTTTAACAGCAAATGACGGAAAGTTAATATCTTTTATCAAAGATTGCAGCTTGGTAGGCTATGGTGGGCACCGAAATCTCTCCTTAGAGGTGTCCTAGCCACTTGGAATCAAGATTTTTACCTTCTTCTTATCTTGTACAAAGATCTCAAGCTCTTTCCCTCTATAAAAGAAAACTGATTCGAGAGTCTTGAGGGAGTTCTGATTTTATTGTTTAGTTTCATTTTTAGCTTAGTTTACATTATTTTATTGCTTTGGCAGTAGGTAGAACTCGACCCATAGCTCCAAAATTCTTTAAAAAATGGTTTTCTCCAATCCAATGAAGATTCTCAAAACCTTCATGAGTGAATAGCTCTTTTATAGGGTTTGATGTAATTCTTTCTAAATGGTTATGGATTGATTATGTTTAGCTAGGATTTTATACATATGTATAATGATTGTATAGCCTAAGAGAGGTTGTTCTTCATGATTATATCATTTATGATGAAATCCTTTTTCTTGTCTGTGAGAAATTTTTCTTTATCTTAAATGAACTCAATGTTTCCATTTTCTTTGATTGAGGGAACAAGAGCTATGCAATGATACTTTTTGACATGATTTCATGTGAGAGTTTGATGGGTTATGCTAGAGACCATGAATCAATCCACAACTTAGGTTAATGTAATGTAAGTGAAAAGATTAGTGCAAACCTATGATACCTCATGCTCATTTCTTGAAATATGTGTATGCTATTAGGAGATCTTACAGTTTATGCTAGAGAACACAAGTTATCTCACATGTAGATGTTAAGTGAGTGATTGGTGGAAGACTAAGATGTATTATCATTTTCTCTTGAAAGTATTTTCATGTTGAGGTCGTCGTATGATTGACACCCATTACGCATTCATATTATGCATGTAATGAGAATCCATGTTAGACATAATCTGTTTCTATTTGCCTTCAATGTTATCCTTTACATTTATGTCATTTATGTATATGTCATTTATATTTATGTCATTTATGTTTATGTCATTTACATTTAAGTTCAAAAATCCAAAACATGTATTGTTTCATGAATTAAGTTAGAGGAGATCCTGAATACTTGATAAACAACCACAACAGTCCTTGAGGTTTGACACCCTCTATATAGTCCTATTCTGCAAAAATTCGTACTATTGTGAGTGGTTATTTTATCATTGAAAATCCACGTACTGAAAGGTCGATATCATGTATTTTACTTTAAATCCTAAGAAGTGTATGAACCAGATGTCAAGTGGAGATTACTTTAATGTATCTCAGTGAGATCAAATCAATTGTCATACATTCTTTGTACATTAGACAATCATCATGTAGCATTGTGGCAGATTACTCTTCAAGAAGGAATCCAACTCCTTTGTAAGAGCTCAAAGTGACAAAGATATTCCCCTTGTTTTATGATCAATAAGAAGAGTCATCCTAAAACTTAGGCCTAAATGGTTTTAGTGGTATTTAACTGAAATGATGTACAAGGATGAGTGGAATCTCATAAGGTACATTAGGATGATTTATAAAGTTTGGATCCAGATACTCAAGGAAAAGAGGTAGCGGACAAAGTGACAGTTATACTCATCTTTGTTTCACTATGGAATATGATCCACAGAGGGGTAATTTAGTAAATTCAAGATTGTCGCCAAATGATTAATTGTTTTAGCAAAATATGATTTAGAATACAGTCATAATTATTTGGTGGAATTCTTTTCGTGGATTATTAGTAAAGGAGATTAGTTATTTAATAACTAGTTTTTATGGGACTAATGAAACTAATTCTATTTTCCTTTCGGGTCCTTTCTTGAGCTGTTGTAAATTGACTAGTTATTTTGATGAGTCATTATTTATTTATTTAATTGCATATATGTTTTTATCTAAATAAGACATGGGCCAGACATTAATGTTGAAATTAATTTGATCTTGTTTTATTTTAAATAAAATGGGCTTAAGAATGTGGGCTAGGACGACGACATGGGGAGCATTAAGCTCCCCATGGCCGACAGCTACAAGGGGAGTAATTCCCCTTGTAGCCGATTCCCCAAAATTTTTCCTGAGGTTTTGGAAACTTCTTCTTTTCTCCTTTCCAAGCAGACTTGTAATTATAAATAGAGACTAAGTAAAGCAGTTTTACTCACTACTACAATTCAGAGAAAGTATCAGACCCTAAAATCACAAACTCTTGTGACTACACAAATACAACTCTATATTCTTGGTTCTTTAGATTAGTGAGTAAATTAATAGAAGAGAAATTCTCTTCTATTGCTTCAAAGGGAGAGACCACACTCTTTGTCATATTTAGCCATCAAGAAGAAGATCTGAAATTCTCAAGAACAAGTGTTCTTCGTATTCTTCGAAGTTCATCTTGTTCTTCATCAATCATTGAAGTTCTACAACAAATTCTTTGAAGAACTAGAAGTCTTTTGAAGATTTCGGAGTTTCTCAAGCTTGGTGTTCTTTGAGTTCTTGGCAAAGCTTCTTCACCTTCAAAGATTAACTATGAAAAAGATGAAGAAATCACAAGAAGATTATAAACCAAATCTCCTAGACTCCTTGAAGAGGTTGAAGAACTATGTAAGTAAAAACATCATTTACTTTAGTTTGTTTTTATATTGATCAAAGCATGCTTATATTTGAAGTTCATAATCCTAGATCATAGAAAATTTTTAGATTCCGTTGTGCCATGTTTTCTTATGAATTCATGCATGATCCCCAACAAATTATTCTTATTAATCCTAAAACAAGAGAAATTTTCTTATCTCTTTGTTTACCTACAATGGATTTGTACTCCTTCTTGATGTTCAGAATATAGTGCGACTTCATAGCATACCTTCGACAATCGTTTCAAAAAGGGATTCCTGGTTCACGTCACGATTCTGGAAGAGCTTACAGAGGGAGATAGGGACAGAGCTAAAGTTTAGTACTGCTTTTCACCCACTGACTGACTGTCAATCAAAGCAAAGTAACCAAGTTTTAGAAGATATGCTACAAGCTTATGTTTTGGATTTCAAGGGTAGTTGAATTCAATATCTACATTTGATTGAGTTTGCTTACAACAATAGTTATCAGGCAACTATTGGGATGCCGCCTTATAAAGCGCTCTACGTATGAAAGTGCCAATCACCCTTGTATTGGAGCAATGACCGACAACTTGTAGGACCTAAAATGGTGCTGGACACTCGGGACAAAGTAGTCCTTATCAGACAAAGGATGGCAACATCTCAGAGTTGGCAAAAGAGTTATGCCAATAATAAAAGATGGGTGTTGGAATTAAAAGTAGGAAATCTAGTATTCTTAAAGATATCCCCAATGAAAGGAGTTATGAGATTCGAAAAGAAATGAAAGTTAAGTCCTTAATGCGTTGGACCTTTCAAGATTACTCAATGAATAGGGAAGCTAGCTTACCGAGTTACCCTACTGGAAGATCTGGTAGGAATACATGGCGTTTTCCACGTATCTATGTTAAGGAAGTAGATTCCTAACCCAGATTTGGTGATCGAGTAAGAACCTTTGGAGATTCAAGAAGGATTAACTTACAAGGAAATGCCCCTGCAAATCCTGGACTATAAGGAACAAGTATTGCGCACCAAGGCAATTCCTAGCAAGCTTGTGTCTTGGACTTCAAAGGAAACTGGATTCAGTATTTGCCGCTAATAGAGTTTGCCTACAACAATAGTTATCAGACGACTATTGGTATGTCGCCAAATGAAGCACTCTACGAACTAAAGTGTCAATCACCACTTCATTGAAACAATGTTGGGGAGAGACAATTATTCGAGCCCGAGATAATTTAGGACAACAAAGAGAAGGTAACTCTCATCAAGCAAAGGATGCTAGCAGTGCAGAGTCGGCACAAGATTTATGCAGACAACCGTAGAAGAGAATTGGAATTCGAAGTAGGGGATAAGGTGTTCTTAAGGATTTTCCCTATGAAGGGAGTCATGCGGTTCAGGAAGAAAGGGAAACTAAGCCCTCGTTTTGTTGGACCCTTTGAGATCATTAAGAAGCTAAGTAAGTTGGCTTATCATGTTGCTTTACCACTAGACTTACCCGAGATGCATGACGTCTTTCACGTTTCGATGTTGAGGAAGTACATCGCGGAATGGACTATGCATGGGGGCATCATATATCCATTGGAATACGCTTGTGTGTTGATGACGTTTGTTTATATGGTATCTAAACCTTCACATTAATTAACTAACTTCAATGTGATAGTGCAGAGCGATGCCACCTAGACCGCGTCCACGATGAAATCATCGTGAGGAAATGGTGAATCACGTGGGCGATGGTTGCTTCTAGTCCTTTAAGCAAGTTTAGTTGCCCAGATTTTGTAGATCCTACGTTGTACAAAAGTACTGTAGGGGCATTGCAATATTTTTCTGTTACGTGACCTGATGTCACATTTGCTGTCAACAGTGTTTGTCAATATATGCATAAGTAAACAATTTCACACTAGGCTACTGTCAAAAGAATCTTGCGATATTTATAACATACCATCAGCCACCGTCTTCTTCTTCTCAAATCTTCTACACTTCAGTTGGTTGCCTTTTCTGATGCTGATTGGGCAGGGTGTCCTAATGATCGAAGATCCACAGCGGGCTACTGTGTCTTTCTTGATAACAATTTGATCTCTCGGTCAAGCACGGAAGCTGAATACCATGCTCTCGCCAACAATGGTGCGAGATTTGTTTGACTTCAGTCTCCCCTTCAAGAACTTGTTATTTTTCTTCCGACAGTACCCACACTCCATTGTGATAATATTGGGGCTACGTATCTTATGGCTAATCTAGTTATTGGAACTAGTGTCCAAAACTCCAATTGATCATAAGACATTTTGGATATAATGAATATTGTTGTTTATTCTCTGATTTAATTATTGAACATTGGACATACTTATTATTGTTTTACATAGCATATATGCGGGTTTGTATATTATGTATGTAGACAGTCCTTAAGTTACATTGTATTTGATTATGGTGCAAGTAATGGTCTTTATCACACAGAAGACCATAGTCAAAAGTCCCTTGTAATTTATTAAATATTGTTCGTAGTCATAAGTGAAACTGGGAACTCCACCTAAACTATAACATGTCAACCTTAATGATTTGTCTTAATTCAATAAAACAGTATGGCTTTAGGTTGACATAGTTGGTGTTATAGCAAGGTAAGCTTATACAGGGCTATGCACTAAACATGACCACGTGAGCCATCATTCCTATAAAAACTGTCATAGAGAATGATAAGCGTGCACGATGACTTATGAATGTTACTCTAAATCTTGAGAAAATTGTGAACCCGATGTCAAGTGTGGATTACTTTGAGGTATCAGAGTGAGACCAATGTGGTCAACATTTCATGTACGTTAGGTAATCAACATGTAGCATTGTGGTATATCACTCTTCAAAAAGAAGTCCAAATCCTTTGTAAGAGAACAAAGAGATAAGAAAATTTTTCTTGTTTTAGGATCAATAAGAATGATTATCCAGTGTTTGGGGCCCGAGCATTTTCAATGGTATTTATCTGAAACTGTGTATAGAGTGAGTTGAATCTCATATAGTACATTGGGATAAATCATGAGGTTTGAATCCTGGTACTCAAGGAAAAAGATATGGTGAACAAAGTAACAGTTAATCATCTTTGGTTCAACCACAGAATATATTCCATGAATGGGTAATATGATAATTTAATAAGTACGTCATGAAGGATTAATTGTTTTTGACAAAATATGAATTAGAGTTCAGTCACATTTATTTAGTAGAATTATCTGTGATTTTTAGTCAATGTGATGAGTCATCGGATGACAAGATTTAATGGGATTAAATAAGCTAATTCTATTTTTTTCCTGAGTCCCTCCTTAAGCTATTGTAAATTGACTAAGTCATTATGAGTTTCAGTTATTTATATATTTATTAATTGCATATGTTTTTATTTAAATAAGATATGGACCAAAAATTAATATTTATATTAATTTGATTTTTGTTTTATTTTTTTAAACATAGGCTAGAGAATTAATTCTCAAGGTCCATTAGTTTGGTGAAGTTTGGACTAAAAAATTAATTCCTAGAGCACAACCCAGAGAAAATAAGCATTAGGCCTATAGGAGTAAAACCAAAGGGCCCATGCGCATGCATGGCTGGTGGCTAAAAGGGGTTTGATTCCCCTTTTGGCCGTGTACCTCGAGCTTCTTGAAGCTTCTAAATTTCTCTCTTCACCTCTTTTCCAAACAGACCTATAATTATAATAGAGGCTCATACAGAAGCAAAAAACTTACTCCTTTGATCATAACTCTTGTGACTGCAGTTTCTTAGAATTAGTGAGTGAATCATATATTCATATATATATGTATAAAAGCCGAATCTTGCATTAGAAAATGCCTATAATTGCGACATGTGGCGTGCTAAAATTTCGACATGTGGCCTTTAATGATTTTGCCATGTTGTTATCCCATGTGTGTGTTTAATGAATATATTGACACAAACCGTTTTTTTAACTCATAATTTTTAAGACCAAACAGTGTGGTGTCTGAACCGTTAGTTACTTATTGAAACATGCGTGCATTTAACCTCCAAAACGCCTCTGGTATTTACTTCTCAATTCTCACGGTTCCTCTCCTTCTTCTTTCCTTTCTGTCTCTTCTCTTTCTTCTTCTCCGCCATTCTCTCCTCTCAACGCCTTAAGGTCTTCTCTTCCTCACCGTCTCTCTTTCTCTTTGTTTTATAATCTCAGGCGTTGTAGGAGAAAACAAAGCACCGTTCTTCACATACAAATCAGTTCCTATTTTAAATCCCTAGATCTTATTTCCGTTTTCATTTTTCTGCAGATCCTTCAAAGTCATGGAATTAGATTGGAACAACTTCGATGCGCCTCAATGGTTCGACCTCTTTGCCCCGGAGTAACCCATTGACGATGAATCCTACTTTTGCAATCCAGGTAAGACCGTTTAACTCCATGTTTGGTTCCCGAAAAAGCAAAGGAAACAGAAAAGAAAGAAAATTTTGGATCCCAAGTTTTGCCAAGCTCTCTCTCTGCCTTTTCTCTTTTCTTTTTTTAGTGATTTCCCTCGACTTTGCAGATTGATGTACACAAAGCCACCTTCCTAAGGTGATCCTCCTACTTTCCCTCTTTTTAATCTGTCGTGCTTAGTGCCTTTTGACGTGCACACCAGGTGTTTGTCATATTGATTGTTAGAAAGATGATTTCCTTCTACAATGAACGCTGATTTCCTTGATCGTTTTGTTGTACTGGGTTTGTCTCAATTTTGTATTTTTTTTTGGAATACCTGTTTGCTTGATAATGGTCGATAATGGCTTTTTTCCTTTGTTTGTTTTCTTAGAAAATTTTCTTGAGAACAAAGTATGTTTTCCAAGTTTTTCTTATTTTCTGATTTTTTTATTTTTTATTTTCTTTCCAAACCGGAATTCGTTTTCACAATTTTGTATTATCTATTTTCTATATCAATATGCTGCATAAGTTTTTTGACTGGGTACTTGATTAAATTACTTTTGATGTTTATGCTTTTCATATCAGTTGTTATTGCTCTTAGAATAATATGGACAATTGAATGTCCAATTCTTATTTAGTAATTGTTTAGAAAAATAAAAGAACTTGCTAAACCATATACTTTCTCTCTTATTTGAGTCGGTATGCGTTTTAAATCTTGAATGTTGTGATTTTTCTATGCTTATTGATCATTGATGAATTTTGTTTACCTTCTAAAAGTTTCATGTTTTCTATTGGAGGTGGATGTTTTCTATTTTGCTAAATTGTCTAAATTGTATGGAATCACTAATAACATAAAGATGTTCTATAGAATTGGTTATGGCATGTTATTGTTATAATTGAGAAAGAACCTTAATTGAAAAATGCAATGCCATGTTGGGGTTCATTGCATGTGTGCATTTCTGTGTTTTTTCCTCATTTCTTTTCACTTTCCAGTTAGATATCCTTTACTATTGATATTGTTGAAGACTTAGAGCGAAAAAGCTTGCTATTTACTAAAAAGAAGTTGCATATGTATCTCTTCCAAGCATTTGTGATATCTTATTCATGAATGCAGCTTGGATTTTTCTCTCTTTGCTTGATTACTTTGGTGCTTTATTCCACATTAGTATTGTTTTTGTCTATAGCCTAATGTTTACATCATTATGAAATTTCTTACATGTATTTATCAGCTTTAATTTCTTAATCTTTCTTGGATATTGGCTGTGTCAATGGTTCTAAATGGTATTATGAAACTCTGCTTGCTGTTTTGTTGAAAAATAGAAAACCAAGAAAACAGTTCAAATACATATGAATTGGAACATATAACAGAGGTTACCTTGGTTGTATTTCTTTTATATGATAATGTATGGATATTGCAAGTAGTAATTATTGTTAAATGAAGGTACATAAATAAGGATTCATATAATAGTATACAATTGTGTGTTTATGTTTAATTGATGCATTCTATGTATTGTTGTTAAATTGGAATCTTGATGCTTTATTTCGAGGAATATTTATTGGAGATTGCCTTTTCTATGTTAGCTACATGTTACTGACTTCCCTTCGGAATTCGTCCAGGTCTATGGCAGAAGGCAAAACATGGATTCGGCATGAACGTTCTCAAAAGGGTTATGTTTGTGATTTATTCACTTAATATACCATGACTTTCCTTCGCAGTACATGTTACTTTTAGTGCTATCAATTCCATTGAATGTGTTTTGTTAGATAAATGTACCATAGAAGCATTTTGTTTGTTTGTTTGTTTTTATTATTTAATTGTATGTGAGTGCTAATTTTGACATTCTTAACTATATAAAAATGTTGGGCTTGCTTTGCCTTAAGAATTTGAAATCTATAAATTATTGTTAGTGGTGGTTTTTTTTTTAATGAATTCTCTAATTCAAGAAAGTGATGCAATGAATTCTTTGTATTAAAAATGATGTACTAAGATTAGACATTGGTTTTTCAAATTTTTGTATCTTTTAGAATTTAGAGATATGGGTTTCTTGATTTTGGTTTAAAACTTGATGAATTTTAGATTTGGTAAATGTCCTGAATTGAAATATCTTGAAGAAGTTTAGCTTCTTTGTATATTTCACCAAATTGTTTCTCAAATTTACTATGTGGGTTGTATTTGTTTCATGGATTCTCAAATTTTGATTGGATTGAGGCTTGGTGTGTTATTTTGGTTGCAGGAAAGGGCATTGCTTATAGTTTCGGATCCTCATATATGCAAATAAAGATCATTGAATTGTGCCTTACTATTATTCTATATTCTAATTTGTATTCCTTAGTTTCTTTTATTTATTTATTTTTTCACTTATGTTGTTCATTATGGTATATTGTGCAAATTTCAAAACTATCATAGTATCGAAATGGAAAATTAACCCATAATCTATGTCCATATTGAATTTCACCTGCATATTTAGGAAAAAAGATAAATTATAAACCCTATTTTTTATAATGCCCTTAAATAATGTCTAATTTATATTTTTGAAATGTTTTAGTGTTTAATTTGCATAAGTTAGTGTTGTTTTAGGTTCTCTCCCTTTGAGTAATAAGAACTTAGGGCTTTCAAGAAAATGAAAACACGTTTAAAGCTAAAGAAATCTCAGGTTTTTCGTTTGCGATATTTGACAATTTAGATTTTATGTTTGTGACATTTGACCAATTGGGTGCTGAAAAGTTTGACCAATGGTATTTATTTCTATTTGGTTGTGATATGTTTTTTGAGGATATTTGGTTGTAATATTTGAATGTGTTTATGCCCAACTAATTGTAGAGGTCACAGAAGATATAAGTTTTTTCTTTGTTTTCTTTCTTTCTATTCATTTGTGTTATTTCTTTGTAGCCATCACTGAACTTTTTAATTTTTGTTGGTTTAAGAGCTGATTCTTTAGAAATTAATGAGAAAAAAAATATATAGTAGAAAATGGAATTGTTAGAAGGTAAAGGGTGGTTGGGTTTAGGAGAATTGAATATTGGAGAAAAGCTCATTTGTTGAGGCATATACAAAAGAAGCGCATGAAGAGGCTGAAGAAGAAGCTTTAAAATATTAGGTTTTTCTACTGCCATTTGGCCTTTTCTTTTTTAATGTTGTATTTTGTCTCGAGTTTGTGTGAATTAGATAGTGGATTTTGTGTTCCTGTTATTTTGGTTTCAATTTACAGAGCTATGGGTTATGATTAAACTTATTTTCTCATTGTGTTTTCTATCAACAAGATGACTCGCAAGCTTTCGTTCATGGGTGTGCGGGTGTTGGATTGCATGACTGTTGTCCAGTTGCTCTTTATTAATTATTATGTTTAGTCTGTTCGTATGTATGTATGTATCTTCTCCAGGAATTTATTTGAAGTAGTTGTTGATATTGGTGTAATTAAGGCATGTTATTGTCATACAGATATTCAGCTGCACATTTGGAGAAATGCAAGCTTTGACCAATAAAACTGTTTGATTTTGAATGCTCAATGTCCTGTTGCTCTCTACTAATTATGTTTAGTATGTTCGCATGTATCTTCTCTAGAGAGTTTATTTAAAGTAGTTGATGATATTTGTGTAATTAAGGCATGTTATTGTCATAAAGATATTCGGCTGTACATTTGGAGAAATGCAAGCTTTGACCAATAAAATTATTTGGTTATGAATGCTCAATAACCGACAAAGGAAGTTCAAACAGTTTGGTTAAACCTGCTTCTTTAAATGTTTTTTGGTGATTAGTGATTGTGAAGTAATTTGCATTTTTCTATATTCTATCATTCTAAATGTTTCTTAGCAAAATATATTGTTGTACAAAATATTGGCCTAATATACTACAACTTTCTTTCCTTAAATTTTTATTTATTATTATTATTATTATTATTATTCTTATAACAAAAAAATTTAAAATTAAATTATAATGAAAAGAGACTCGCGCATAGCGTGGGTTATATGCTAATTTTTATAAAAGAGAAATATTATTCTTACTTCTAGTTGTAAGTCCACACTCATAGTCATATTTAACCATTAAGAAGAAGACCTAAATTTTATGAAGAACAATGTTCTTCATGTTCTTTGTGTTCTTGGAGTTCTTCAAGCCTTTGAAGATTTTTGGAGTTCTTGGTGTTTATGATGTTCTTGGTGTTCTTCGCGTTCTTTATCAACTTCGAAGATCATCAATAATAAAAATGTAAAGGTGAATTCAAATAGTCCTAAATGCCTAAAGAGAGACCGACAAGATTTGTAAATAAATCTAATTTATGTTTTACTTTAATCTTAAAAAAAATCAAAAGTATGTTCCACTTAAAGTTTATTTCGATTCTAGATCATTATAAAATTTTTATATTCTACTATGCAATGTTTTTAATAATATGATGCATGATCCCCAACACCAGCCTTCATGTGCGCATGAAGCACATAGAAATTGATTATCATTGCACCCTACAAATAGCTTCAAGAAAAATTTTTGTCCGGAAACTGCTCGATTCTCATCCTTAATTTTCAATCTCAACATGCTTCCCTTACCGTTGAGCTTGATGGAGCGTGTAAAGACTACAGACACTGAGAGTCCAAATTCCAATACACTTCCTGTAGAAGCCGAATCTTCAACAAGAAGTATTCCTTAAGCAATGTCAAACTCCAATTGTCAGGAAGAAGTGCGTTTGCTTAAAACTACAAAGACTTCAACGTGTTTGTATTGGAATAGGATAACAGTCTTTGTATTACATTACACTTGTATTTGTAACTATAATAAAGGAATGGAGAGAGGTCCTCACATCAGTGAGACTCAATTACGCATAGCAAACGTTGAGTTTCAATACTGAGCAACACAATGAGGTTGGACGGCAAATCTATCTCTTAGATGCAATTTAGTTTTTGTGGAAGATAAACAACAATTTTATTAAAGAATGTTATTCTACCTATCTTCCTGCCACAGCAAATAGCCAAAAGCAGTACACATTTTGTCTCAGCTAAACATGAGAGAGGATTGTTGACCCTGGCTAGTGCTGAACTGAAGACCAAGCATTTGCATCAATCCAGTTAAAAGCTATAGGGCTCAGAAAAGCACCAGGGATGCCAAAGGAACTGACCAAAGCAAGTGCATGTGGTCGTATTTCACTGCAGAGTTTTGTCACTTCTTTCCTGACTGCAGCAGCATGGTCCGTCGATAAGTACCCATATCGTAGGAAAGCAGCATCTTCTTCCAAGCAAATCAAGGCATACATGGATCTCAAGAGACTTAAGACATCCTACAGGGAAAGCACAAGAACATATTCAGCAACTGCATTTGTTTTTATTTCTTTGCATTAATTTTACAAACCTCCACAACTGACAACATAAAGCTAGTTGCACAAAATCTGCACAAGTCATAATGCTAGACATGGAATGGGATCATAATTGAATTATCAATACCCAAAATATATTATATACATCTACTAAGCAACTTGGATCTTAATATTACAAAAGCTTGACTCACAGACCTAGTGATACATCTTTCCATTAACAAATATGAGTGATGAAACTACCAACATTTTTAATTTATTTGCTATCAACAAAACCAATTCCCTTTTCATACCATTTTACATCTCTAGATTAACACACCTCAATGTACATAACAGGATAATAAAGAACTGAGTTTAGAGATTCAATACCAATAAAATATCCTCAGAGACTTGATCATCAAGCAGAGATTATTGCAGACAATACATAAGAATTAATTATTACGAATTACCTTCAGTGAACCAGCAGGTACAGTTGCCTCAGCCTCTATAAAGGTTTGCAGTATTGCACGTTCTGTGAAAGCTCTACCCAAGTCTTCTGCTAGCTGATAACTCTGTTGCAAAGAACGGTAAACAACAATATGAGAGACAGAGAGAGAGAGAGAACTGCAACTTAAGTAACAGAAGTGAGTTCTTACCAAAATGAAGGCATACTCTTTACTTTCTCCCTGTGCTTGGTATTGTGATATTTCAGCAGCAAAATGATTCAGTAAATCCCGCTCTCTTAAGCATAGTGCATCATTCTGATGTAGACAAGTGGTGAGAAATATCTACAAATTTAAACATGAGACCTGCTATTCCCCCATCTCCTATCCATTTATTTTTCAAATCCACCATTGAATATGTAAAACCTACATCTCCCATCCATCTCTTTTTCAAATCCACCATTTCCTACAGATCCAGTGGTGGATTTGAAAACATAAACTATTGGATATGTCCTATATTCAATGGTGGATTTGAAAAAAATATGGATAGATGATGGAAAAATTGCATTTCTCTTTAAACACCACTAGCACACAGAGCAGGAAAAGTAGCTAAATCATATTACCTGGAATTTGCTGCACCTAAGGGTAGAGCTTGGAAGCTGAGATGGAATGACAGGGCATGGATTATTCATGTGTTCTAACCCCAATCCTTTAAAAGGTTTGTTTCTCTTCTTAGCTGCTATGTATTCTGCAAGCAGTCCTTTGCTGACCTGAGTAAACATTTGACTGATTCAGACAGAATTCCACCAAAGTGCAACTAAGTGGGACAATTCTTAAATTTAACATTGATAATCTTTTGTAATTCAAAGTATAAAAAATTAATAAAGAATCAAACAGTAAATATCCTTTTTAAGTGTTGTTCACTAGCAATGAAAGTATAAATTCATTCTGACAATTAAGACAACCAACAGTCATGGGCTATGGTCAGTTCCAGAGACCGGTTACTAATTGATTAATGAAAACTAAAGGATACGTTAACCATAATGAATTTAGAAACAAGTTCAACATCGTTGATCAGAAAGAAAAAAAAAAAAAAAAGGTTCAACATCGTTGTGAGAACACAAAGCCCTAGCTGGCTCCTTGCAGTCGCGACCACATGAATAACACTTATGAAAAGCCACCATTCTACCATCCATTTAAGCAGATTAGCACGTAAGCAATGCCTCACATGCCACGAACCATGTCCCTTTGTTTGTTTTGTTTTATTTTGAGGTCACCCTCCCAGACAAGTCATATGTCAGAAATTAACCAACATGTCCACTCTTTGTTCAGTAAATTTCATAATGAAAATAAATAAATAGTATACTTGACCTACCTGCTGCATCAGAACATTGTTGTCCCCCTCAAAAGTGGACTGCACATCATATTCACTTTTCATATGACCGACACGATTTTCAGTCTTCAGACCTTGTCCTCCACAGGCTTCACGACATTCCTGATACATTTGTTAATTGAACTTTAGTAATGTCAATTTTCATATATATAACCACCTCCAAATATAGTTGCATTTCTGACCTGAAGAGTTCTCATATTGTGCCAGGTGAAAGTAGCCTTGAATGCACTTGAAATGACATGGACAATTTTATTTGACTCCGGCGTTCTCTTCACATATATCTTTTTCAAGTCATTTCCAGCAAAACCCATAGCATATCTGTAGTACATTGGAAAAAAGAACAATAAGTCAGAACAATGTCAGTTGTTACAGTACAAGGACAGTTAACCTAATTTACATACCAAATATTACTAAAGCCATTAGGCCATTTATATTCATGATCTAAAAGCTGATTATCAGTTATTTACTATGTATAAGATAAAAGATGCTTACGATGAAGATCAAGCCCAACTTAATTTTTTAATGAGAAAACAGTTGGGATGAATAATTGTTTGTGTCACAGAAGCATTAAGGCTATTTCACTCCGATACAGAAACTACCAAGAGCATTAGGAGTTTTATCCAACACCATAAGTGTAATGTTTATAAATCACTAAGCTGGATAAGAAGGGACTTTACTTCAAGATCAAACAAAAACATACTTAACAGCTAACAGAAGAGACTGTCTAGTAATATCAATTTAACCCCTCATATGTTCACACAAACAATGCAAGTAAACTAACTATGCCAGGCTTCCCAGACCAGGAAAGCTAGTTACCGCAAGAAATTATACCTCATGCATGGTAATTGGAAGAGCAGGAGAAAAGTTTCTATCATAAATGAGTTTCAAAAAGATTTGGTTACCACAGTGGCATTGATCATATACATACGTCTTCGCAAGCAGAGGCAACAGGCGGCGTTGATGACTTGGGTAATCAAGCAAAAGGACTTCAGGCCCATTTGGTGTGACTGAGAAGGCCCGCCTTGTCAATGAGTACCTTATGGCAATCGCTAAGCTAACCTGATAGGAAAAGAATGATATAATATCAATGATAAATGGAGTTTGCTAGGACTTGCATGAACCCCACAATTCCACCTTCTTTTTGGTAAGTCACAATTACACACAAATGCAAGATTGGTTTACATACAGAAACAGCTAACCATGCTTCAAATATATACATTACCTTTGACGAATAAATTGCAGCAATTGCAATATTCACGCGGCCTGATGTCAAAGGGGCCAAGAATGCTGCAAATCTCTGAAAAAAAGCAATTACATTTGAGAGAATATTCATAAAATATATAGTTAAATCACTAAACAATATATGCTGCTATATGATAAAGAGAAGATGGCCAGCCAAACCACCAAAAAAAAAAAGTAGTAAATAAAAAATAGTTGAATAATATAAAAGAAGATATTATCTATCTGGAAAGATAATCACCTGATCTGGGTTTTCTATTGCACTTAAATATTTCCCATCTGGTGAAACATCAGCTACTGAATTCAATAAATTCTCTCTGGGGATTCGTACATTGTCAAACCTGAAACACATTTTCAAAGATTTGAGTTATATATTCGTACTGCATATTGGATCACAGAATTTCATAATGACATTAAAAGATAATGTAATGTCCAGCAACAAAAATTATAATTATTACCAGATTCGACCGTTGTCAACACCATTTAAACCAATTTTATGATCACAATCTGCTATTCGAATGTTTGGAAAGACATTGCCATCCGCATCCCTAATCTGGGCTATAAATGCATGAACTCCTTGATTCTTCCCATTTATGTTGAGCTGAGAAAAGACTATTGTGTGTGTGGCATGCTAAACATCAATAGAAGAATAGCATGTTAGTGTAGACAAATCTGAAGCAGGAGTTGTATCAGCAGTAGAGTAAACATTGATAAGGGACAAGAAAGAGATATGAATAAAGAAGATAAAGTTCAAAAAATCGTTACTTTAGCTGCCCCCCCGATCCAATACTTTTGAGCGGATTCACAGGGAGTGTTAATGACAAACTCTCCAGTGTTAGAATCATAAGTGGTGACTGTTTCAATTCCTCGAACCTAAAATTATTAGCCCAGGAAACAATTAGTAAAAACAAACAAAAGAGTACAGAAGGTAACATGAACAGGGCTGACGCCCCAGACTAATTAAACAAACTTCACATACATTACTCCCATGCCCCAACTCAGACATCGCAAAGCAACCCTTGATCACATAATTTTCAGTGTCCCTAAGCCACTTGTCATGATGGCGCTTTGTGCCAAAGAACTGGATGGCACCACCCCTGTAAACACACAAAGTAATGAATCTAAAAATCCCTTCTTTGATAATCCAACAATCATATCAACTACAAACCCGTTCAAAAACCCCCATAATCAATGAACCAAAATTCTATTAGGCTGCAATTAGTTGCATACGGTTGGATTCTTCCTTTTCTTTTTCTTTTTCTTTTTTTTTTTTGTCAAATTATTTATAAAAAAAAAAAAAAAAAAAAACTAGCTAAGTCCGCACATTTCATACCCAAGACCCCCATCTTTCAATCCTGATCCAGTTGCACTCATTTGGATTGAACATAAATAAAAATAAATAAAAAAACAAAAAAAAAAAGGGAATCCAAAAGTGAATATGTTCATAAGCGCAAAAACCCAACTGAATTCAGACGACAAAACAGTCGTTATTGAGGAATTAACATACCACAAGAAGAAATGAACCCCAAGCTTAACCGCGAGGGAGTGATCGTAAATCCCAATAACCTCATAGAACGCGAACCTCCTCAACTCGGCCTCGGGCCCCGTCTCCGAGAGCCAACCCTGATAGACCCCCTTGTCCTGAAGATACTCAATCCGCCTCATGGTGGCCTCCCGTTGCTGCTCCATGGGCCGGTTATAGTCCGGCGACACGAACACTTGAGCGCCGCGCTCCAAAGGGTTGAAGAGGCGGCTCTGCATCATGAGGCCGAAGAGCCAGTCGCGGTCGGCGAGATGGTGAGAGTCGAGGAGTGCGCGCATGTCGGTGGGGTTGAACGAGAAGGGCTCCGTGAGGTCGGGGGGAGAGTAGCTGAGGCAGTGGTTGGGCGACAGAGTTGTCGGTGCCGGTGGGATTGTGGTGGCGACGTGGAGGAGGTGGTTGCGTAAGACCTGGGCGCGCCTTGCGACTTGGTCTTCCATCGTGTGGGTTTGTGCGTGTGGGAACTGGGAACGATCGAGCTTATATAGGCTTCCGGAGAGGGAGGAATGCTGGGAAAGGGTTTTAGGCGCAAGTGGTGGGTGGATGCGTGCATGCGGAGTTGGTGGTTGTTGCAGAGACAGATGGATGGGGCGCCACGCGCGAGGCCGCGAGGAGATTGCAGGGCGTTCGTTGCCCACGGCTTTGTTTTGACTGACTTATTAAAAAGGTAATAAGGGAAGAATCGTAGTTTTGTCATAAATTTCTAATTATCTTTTAAGGTTAGTTTGGTAGGCGGGAAGAAACGTTGTTTCTAAATTTCTTAATTATCTTTTTAAGGTTAATTTGGTATGCGAAATGACTATCAAAGTAGAAAAATGAATAATTTTTAGGATTTGGTTTGGTGCTGTAAATTTTAGTTTTTGTTAGAGTATTCGACTAGAAGCAATATTGGATTAGCCATCAGGCGTTGGTTGCCCGCGGTAAGAAAGAATGGTAGTTTTATCTTAAATTTATAATTATCTTTGAGGCTAGTTTAGTACGTAGAATGATTATTTCATTAAAAAAATGAATAATTTTTATTGAAAATATGAAGGAATAACTATTTTTCACTTTAAGGAATAGTCATTCTGTCTTGAACAATAGGAATGGCTATTGCAAATGTTAAATCATTATTATATACTCTAACACTAAGCTAATTCTTTTTACTTTCATCTATTATTAATAAATGCTATTCATTTTTTTTTAAATGAAATAATCATCTCACATACCAAATATAACCTAAAAATTTTTTTTTTCGACAAATTGTCATAATTATTAAGTATAGGCTACTTGGAGAATAAGGCACCCGTGGTTTATCGTCCAAAGATTTTTGTTTATAGGGTTAGATACAAAAAGTCATCCTTTTTTTTTTTTTTGGTATAAATTAGTCTTTGAGTTTTTTTTAAAGTAATAAAAATAGTCTTTATACTTTTTTACAGTTTAAAAATCAATGTTTTCGTCTAATTCATTAGTGGGTCGTTTGCCATGTGTCCCAAAAAATCCAATTGGACTAATCATGTTGTGCCACGTGTACCATCTCTATATAATCATTTATTTGACAATCATCAAATATTTTCAAATCAATTCTCCATATCATCCCCTCAATCCACATCAACCCGCCATATCATCAAAAACAAAATTGCACTAAGCCCATCATCAAATCGAGGGTTTCTTCCACGCTTAGTTCATCGCTATTCTTCATTTATAACTAGGAATTGCCCAAAAGGAAATAGTTTGTTGTTTCCTTGCTCAGTATCAAGTATATCTTGCTTTGCTCACTTACTAGGGTTGGAGGGCGTTCCGACTCAACAAGAATAAATGTACTTTCTCTCTAAGTTAAAGTAGGTAAGGAAGGGGAGGGCAGTGCAAACCTTAAGCTAAGTTAGCTAACACAACAAAGGGGGTTGGTAAGTGGTACTTTTTCGCCACCAAAAAGCAATTGACAAACCAAGTAAGGACGGTATTCGCAATTCAATATCTTCCTTATTCTCGATATCATATGACATATGCCTGCCAAATAGTGGCAAAGAGATGCCGACCCTTACAAGACAGTATTTGTTTATAGGACACGAGCCTTTGCTACAAAAGCTAGGGAATGTGTATATGAATTAGAGTAGTTTATGAACGTTACCTTATATTGAAGAGTTGACCCTCTTGGCTATGCTTATTTGCTTTAACACCGGGCTTGTCTTGCTTAATTGATTGGCTTACCCTTGCGTGTCGTGTCATATTCGCTATTGGCTTATAGTTGTTTAGCTATTCTTCTATTTGTTAAACCAATGTACCTAGCTTGAACATCATGCTACAATCATGTTGCATCCCCACAAGCTTCTCCTTCTTTTTGTAATACCCCGCGTAATTAAAAACAAAAATTTTTATAACCAGAGTAACAAAGTAACTCGTTATTCAAATTGTACATCTTAACAATCACAACACATTTTCAAATAAATCCTTTTATTAATAAAACTTTATTTAAAAACCTGCAATCTTCGAATGTTCTAATATCTTATCTGGAACATTTGAAGACGAACATTCGAATAAGAGAGTAGAACGTTTGAATAAGAAAGTAGAACATTCGATGGTTGCCCTAGCCAACTGTATTTTTGTCTTCAACATGAACATTTGATCCACACTCCATGAACGTTTGTTCGGTGTCGTGTAGAACAATTCACACCATCCACTCATCTGACCCCTACAAGCCATATGTCAAATCAAACTAAAAACGTTCGACTTAATTCAACGAATGTTCGCCTGAAACCCTAAAACCGCTGGTCACAATGTACACAAATGTTTGATCCAATACACACGAACGTTTATGTAAACCTGAAAATCACTTTCACATTTTGGATCATTTCAACTCCTCTTATTCCCTTCCCTACCTTTATAAAAAAAGCCCCCTACGCCCCTCATCTCACCCACACTCATTCTAGCATCCTAGCACCCCAAATTTGAGAGAGAGAAAGAGATTTTGGTGAAAGAAAATAGGCTCCTGGTGGAATTCATCATCCACAGAGGTAACTTCTACATCCTGAATCATGCTTCCTATTAATATCTCACTGACCATGTTTTTTTATCATGTGTTTCTTGGGTTTTTTAAAATGTAATACCCTGAAAAGTTAAATTCATTTTTAAATATAAATTCTTTTAAAATATTCATGGTTTTGAATCAAGTGTGTTTTATTTGAAGTTTGGTTATTCTTTCTAAAAAAAATAAAAAATAAAAAAACTTGCCAGAAGGAGGATCGATCCTCTCAGGCACAGGATCGATCTTGCCACCTTATCAGGATCGATCCTCACTTTTCAGGATTGATCCTATACCTCATCAGGATCGATCCTACTTAAGCCTTTTATAACCTATTTGCTCGAAATACCTATTCCCAAAAGCCCTAAAGTGAAGATGGAACGTGGGAGAAGCTCGAAATTGATGTTCTTTGTCAATTCCTAACTCATTGTCGAATCCTTTCAACCGTTTTTCTCAAGAAGGGCTCCCTTGAACTGCTGGCAAATAAAACATCATTCCACATAACGTGCCACATCACTAGTTAGCTTTGGCCAATAATAGTCTGATGAGACCAAGGCCAAAGTTTTGTCTCGCCCAAAGTGACATTTTCCATGCAACTCTCGTATTATCTACTCCCTCAATGAACTATCTGGAATGCATAGTTGTGAACTACGAAACAGATAACCATTTAAGAATAACATAATCACTGCACTTACCTACACACACCTTAGATAATATGTTCCCAAAGGAAGGATCATCCTTATACAACTCTCAGAAGGTGTCAAAACCCATAACTTTGGTATGCATAGTAGTAAGAAGTGCAACTCACCTACTTAGGGCATTATCAACTCGATTCAAGCTCCCTGATTGGTGCCGTAAGGAAAAAGTGAACTCTTGAAGGTATGCAACCTATTTGGCATGTCTGGGGCTGAGCTTTTGTTGGCCATTGATATAATTGAGGGCTTCATGATCAGTGACAAAGATAAACTCCTTATGCACCAACCAATGCTTCAAATATTGGACAATGGCATAGAAGTCTAAGTCATAGGTAGAGTAGTTCTTCTTGAACCCTGACAGCTTCTCACTGAAAAAGGTGATCGAACGCCCCTCTTGGCTTAGGACATTGCTAATGCCAGATGTATCACAGTTGACTTCAAAAATCTTCTCTAAGTTTGGAAGAGTGAAAACAGGTGCTTCTGTCATTTTCTGCTTCACCAATTGAAAGCTTGCATCAGTTTCTTCAGTCCATTAGAAAGTTTGGCCCTTTAAGCACTCTATGATTGGTTCAATCAATGTATTGAAATTTTGGATGAACCGTTGGTAGAATGACGCCAATCCATGAAAATTCCGGACATCATGTAGACTCTTGGGTGTTTACCACTCTAGAATTGCTATCACCTTAGACTGATCTGCATGAACACCATCAGCAAACACAACAAAACTAAGGAAAGTAACACTAATAGTAAGAAATGAACACTTCTTCCGATTGAAATATACACATTTTTTTCGTATTGTTTTAAAAACCTCCTTGATATGCTCTAGGTGTGTCTCCTACAAGGGACTATAGATGAGGATATTGTCAAAGTACACAACAACAGACCTCCCCATGTAAGGCTGCAACACCCAATGCATGAACGACATGAATTTGCTAGGCACGTTAGATAGTCCAAAAGGCATTACCATCCACTCGTACAATCCATGATGCGTATTGAACACTGTTTTCCACTCATCTCCAGGCCTAATTCTGATTTGGTGATACTTGCTCTTAAGGTCAATTTTAGAAAAGACCTAAGAACTTATTAACTAATCCAGCATGTTGTCTGAGCAGGGAATCAGGAATCTATACTTTACCATGATTCGATTGATGGCTCTGCTATCAACACACATGCGCCATGATCCATCCTTCGAAACTAAGTGAGCATGAACTATACATGGACTCATGCTTTCTCGAATATAATCCCTCTTCAGCAACTTTGTCACTTGGCACTGCAACTCTTCAGATTCCTTCGAACTGAAGCGATAAGCTGGTCAATTTGGTAACTAGGTTCAAATTCAAATGAAAGATCTTCAAAACTAACACCGGGCATAACTAAGATTGTTCTGATAGCATATAATAGTAGCAGCAACTAAGAATTAAAGATTGAAAATGGAACTCAAGAAGGGAGAAGATAACAAATAGGGAAAAGAAAAACCTTAATTGTCCCAAATAAACAGNACAGAAAATAACTCTAAAAGACTAAAATTATATTGATACTTCAAAACTGAATTGAAAAATAATACAGACTAGAATGCCTTTATATATGCTAGGATATACTCCTAATTTAACAAGGAAAATGAAAAACTAAACAAAGCCTAATTGAAAAAGGAAAACCTAATCCTAATGGAAAAATAAAACTCAATCCTAATGAAAAAGGAAAACATAATATTTATTTAAAGGGAAAACCAAAACACACATATATAAATAAAATAAACCAACTTAATGTCGGTCTTCTTTTGCATCAAAAAGTCTCAAATGAAAGCCAGCTTCTTTGTTCAATAGCACGAGCAGATGCTTCGGGCCAAGTAAACTGATGAAGATGAAGTGGTGGTCATTGTAGAACTAGAGATGCTCTCTAAATTTTTGGAAAGCTTTCTCCTGTGAGAAGTAGCTTTCTCAATACCAATGGGGGGTAGGTTTGGAACCCTCTTTATGTAAGCCTCAAGAGATAGTGAAGCTGTAAATTTTTGGTCTCATAGGACAAGAATTAGTTTTGCCATTTCAAATTAGACATTCTTCAAAACAACCTCATTTTCTCCTATTTGCAATGAACTAGGGACAATGAAAATGGTAGTAATTCACCAATAGAGCAAACCCCATTCATCCCCATTTCCATCATTTCTCCCAGTCAAACGGGAGCGAGCCCTTCCCCGAAAGGCGGGGAGACCTTGCGAATGGTTGAATTGATCACTTCGATTGAACTTGAAGGAGACTTCGATCATTCAACTTTAGCTTCTAAAGGAATCATCTAACCTTGGAACTTCGGAAGTGAATCTTCTCTTTCAGGTCGTGGCCTTGGTAGAACTTGTTTTTGATTAGGATTTCGATTGAAAAGATGTTGCTAGAAATAAATCTGTGGGCACAACAGAATTTGAAGAAAGCAAAAAATCTGTATGGGAATGACTGAATCCATGGATAGTAAGACGAATATTAATTTGTTTCTTAAACAAATATTGCCGCTCACTTGTATAATTAGTTTTGCAAAAGCGAATACAATAATTATGTTCTTAAGATACAATACTGTCCAAATGTAGTGTGCAGATTGCAAATTCTAAACACTACTAAAAAACAAGAAATTGTGTAACAGCAGAACCGAAAAAGAGAAGAAAAAAAGATCAATAAAAAAATATGAAGAACACTATTTTTTATTCAATCAACAGAGCAATTAAAAACAGTTTACAACAATTTAATTATAACTGTTAGATAAGCAGTTAAAAACAGTTTACAATAAGACTGTTGAAACAGCAATTTAAAAAACAATTAAAATCTGAATTTTAAATAATAAAATAAAAAACAGTTAGTAAACTGCATTTGAACATATCAATGCGAAGTATTAAGTGTGTCTAAAGCATCAATGCGTAAATATGAAGCATGTGTGCAAGCGCGCGCGTCTAGAGAGTGATACCAATAACATGCATGTGTCTACTCAAAATTTATTCTAATATAAGATAAATATAATCTCTTATAAAGTACAGATAAATCTCATATATTTTCAATGTAGGACAAAGAGATAGACACAAATAAAAAGATAATTGAAATATATTAAATTAGATGAAAACTTAAATTTCATTAAATAACATCAATAGATGTTAGGCCGGTTCCTCATGTGCCTAAGAAGCCGAGGCAATCTCGATTGAAGCCAACTCAAGTTGGAAATGTCAATCTTTACTCTGATTTAGAAGGGCTGAGGAAAACTTATTCAGGCAGAAGACCAAAGGCTACAATACTTAATTTGGGAGACTAAAATACCAACTTCTTCTTTAATGCCATGAAGAGTAAGAAAACGGATGCAACAATCAAAGGGATGCCATTAATTAGTCTAACCTAGAATGGCTTTCTCGCTAGTGCATGAGTTCATTCACCTTCAATCAGCCACCATATGGCCAATAGCTCCTAAGACAATGGAGTTGGGTTAGGTTAGATTTGTTGAAATTTTGACTAATCACTTTCGACCCGATTCTGATAAAAATAAAAATAAAAAATAAAAAAACAAATAGTTTCGACAATTGAGCCATACTATAAGACAAAAAAAAAAGACTTTTATGGGAAAACAATCATTCAAGATAGGATATACAATACATAATTGAGCTTAAAAAAAAAAATACAATACATAATTGAGTGAACCCCTAGGCCGTATCAAAGGCCAACCGACTTGGATAGAAACCCTTTTGGGATTGATCCAAATTTTATTTTTATTTTTTTTTTATTTTAAGAAAAAGGTATCGACAATATTTGACTCTACCCCTATCAAAAGGCAACCGATCAAGTTGACTTGGATCCAAATCCTTTGGGGTGTGTGGATGGCTAGCTCAAGTAATTAAGCCGTCCTAACCTATTCTAGAAAATTATGCATGTATATAATATCATAAAAGTCAATGATGTTTTAGTATTGATTTTATTTTTATGTCTTGATTGATTATTTTCCCATAAAAGTCATTTTTTGTCTTATAGGATGGATCATTACTTTTTTTTTTCCTCTCAAACTATAATTTTAATTGCATTTATATCTCTAAATTACAATTCACTTAAACTTGAACTTCTAAACTATCAAAATATTTTGAATCAACTCCTGTGTCAAATTTGATCATTAATTTGGATGAAAAACATTATACGTAACTATCACGTGTACTTGAATTGTTTTTGCATGACTAATGTACTCGCTATTTATGTGAAAAATGCTTAATAATAAGAAGCAAAAATTGAAGTCCTTGATACTTTCGCATCCAAGCCTCCTCTTGGCTCACCTTTAGTTAAGGGCAGTTTCATAATTTTATGTCTCAAACTATGATAGTTTTGGTAGAGAAAACAATTAATACGTATGTGAATAATACATGTAATATATTTCATCTAAAGCTAAAGTTAAATTGACACTGAGGCAACTCAAAATATTTTGATATTTTATAGTTTTGAGTTGGAGTGAATCATAATTTAAAGTAGGCACAAATGAAATGATAATTTAATAATGGAATAAGATATAATTTACTCATGTTTTTATTAAAAAGACATGTTGTAGACATTTTTAAATTTGAGACAACGTTTTCAAGGAAGATTTGTGAATGTACTCACAAAAAAGAAAAAGAAAAAGAAAAGAATATTTATGTGAACAACCTTTTATTCTTCTTACCCATTCAATTAAAAAAAAAAAAACCTTTTATTCTTCTTACTTTTTTCAATGTCCAACACCAACACGATTCCCATTAACGTCCCTTCACGCGCTACCTAGGCGAGTGGTGATGTCATATTAGACGGTGTCGCATAATCTTTGAACTCCATTCCTTCCTTGTTGGTATCTGCAACAAAGGATATTATGGTCCGGTGTTTTTTGTTGATATGCGTGCAATCCTATGGATATGATTGTTGTCTTCCACGCAATGTTCCAGAGTCGAGCATTTTCCTTCTAAAAATGGGCATAGCGGAGAATGGAATACTATTGGTTAAGAGCATCAGCTGGTGGGCCCTTATGCGGTGCCAGGATCATGTGTTGACTGGGTCCCAAAGTTACAAATGTTATCCAACTACAATTTTTTTTTTTTTTTTTTTTTAAGGAACACTTAAAAATTATATTTTTATTTTATAATTATTATATAATTTTAATCTGACATTCCTATTCAATTTTTATTAAAAAAAAAAATATTGAAGGGTTAGTTGAGCTAGTATTACCTCAACTTTATGAAATAATTTTAATATCAAAATGTAATTTCTTATAAGGAGTTTGTCGAATAACATGTTTGAGATTTTATTTAAGAGTCTAACTAGTACTTTTAGCATTAAAAAAAGTTTTTTAGTTTGGTAAAAAACTATCAAAGACCCTCTTATATGAAAAAAAGAAGAAAAAAAAAGGGGGTCCAAAATTACATTTGACGAAAAGCTTAAAATTGATGCTTTTCTTGAAAAGCTCTTCCAAAAGTTACCTCTATATACATTATATGATTTTGGAATCTCCTAACGATTCTATTGTTAAAGTGAAAAAACAACATAAGCATTTGGGGTTTACTGATTTTATTTTTTGCAATTTAGGTTTTATTTTATATTATAGATGGCATTTTGATTGTGGTTAAAGATGAAAATGGTACCTCCGCTTACATTCCTTCTCAAAATTTTAATGAAATTTCACGAGCCAACTTAAAAAAATTGACATGTGGCTATACTTATTAAAAAAAAGAAAAAATTAAAAACTAAAAAAAAAAAAAAAAGAGAGAGGTGGAACCGTAGGGGGTGGCACCCCCTAGCCACCCAAAAAAAAAAAAAAAAAATAGAGGTGTCTGAAATCACCCTTAAGCTAAATGGAGTTAGGTGAGCCATCCTTAAGGCTTTTAGGGTGGTTTCGGCAACCCCATTTTTCTCTTTAAAGATGACTGAACTACTCTAAGGGCTTAGCCCTTAGAATTTATTTTATGCTTTATTTTATTTTGGCATTTATCTTTGTTGTTGTTAGAATTTTAAATTATTGTGATTGTTTGAAAAAACCTATTCACCTCCTTCTAAGTATTCTTCGGAGTTGTATTGCATTTGTCACTATCAATACCAGAGGATTGCACCATGCGAGTACAATCTACTAAGATGATCTTAACCCCTGCTTTTCTGATTTTCAGCACTAAGAACTTCCATCTCTTTGTAGAATGAAAATTGAAAACAAATAAAGCAGGGACTTTAATTTATTTACAAACTTTACCATGCTGAAAATTGCTTATAACATTTACAAAGAAGCAAGCTTTCTCTACATCGATCTTTACCTGCACTCGTTGCATGGATTAACGTGACAATAAAAACTCCAAGATAATTGCATCACAAGATAATGTTAAAGGCCTATCTCTTGGCAGCCCAAACTCGTCTTCAGACAGTTTTAAGAGCTCCCTGAATATCTGAGTGTTGAGGCACAATAAGGGAATCGTAAAACGTCTTTGATCAGCCGTGTACGTAGACAACGAAATGACCCTTATCCGCTACTGCTAGCAATGACATACATCTCTCTCTAGATCTGCGCACAATTATCTTCCTCTTAATTGTATATTGTATATTTTTTTTCTGCAACTTGTTTGCCGTCTTGATGAGTTTCTTTGAAGTCAACATGCTGGGTAATATAGGAGAGGATTAATTACTAGCTTGTTTTTGCAGAGAGAAATGGGTAACTTAATATAGGAACGATCGATGCTGGTAGAAACTCCAATAGTCGTTGTTTTTTACAAGGAATTATTATTTGGTCGATGGCTTCTAATTAATTAATCAAATCCCTGTTTTCTTGCCAAGCTCGCTTAACATTATTAATATAGTAGTGTTACACAATTTTAAGGTGATGACAAACTTGTTGCATTATTGATGCTGTGTACAAAATGACGGGAGAAATAAACAAGAATGCAATTACTTTAAATGATTGATGAAAAAGAGAAATTAAAGGAGCAGAACAATTTAATATATAATTACACGTACATCTTCTGTTACTTCATCTTGCTTAGAGCATTCCTATATAAATATTGAGAAGATATTATCACTTGTTGTATTACGTTTGTAGATAGATGGGGAACTTTTTTTGACATTGTAATTTATTGATATTCATTGGAGGGTTGAAACTGAGACTACTGTATATGTTAAAGCTCCAGCTTATTTTGTAATTTTTTTTTTAAATAAAATAAAATAAAAGTTGGCTCCAGGGTCAAGATTTTTTTTTTTTCTTTTCAAATATTCTTATTTGCCGATTTTGGGCTTAGTGCATTTTTTTTCACCTAAAAAAATGACCCTCAAAGCTCCTAGGGCCTAGACCTTATAAAAATGTTGATCCCAAACCATATATCCTACGAAATGGGTAACTTTAATTGTGTTTGCTGCTAATTCCTTAATATGCCCTAGCAAGATTGTTACCTATGTTTTTGCCTTTCAAAAAGATCCTGCTCTGGAGGCCCATAAACCTTCTTTCACCCCTTCTTTTTCTAGTTTCCTAAAAATTAATGATAAAATTCATTAAAACCTTGGAAGTAAGAGGAGATTCTTAATTTGAAGTTTATATATAGGAGCTATCTAAATGGATATAGGGGAAATGAAAATTTCCACTCGCCATTACGAGGGACTAGCAAGTATGAGCAAGCAGCTAGCTAAATATGGTGGTTCTTGATCTAAGCACATCAATAGGCTGAATTCATTGGTTAAATTGAGGAAGATAAAGTTGCAGGGAAACAAAACTCTTCCTATAAGTATACAAAAATCAAATTCATTTATCATATTATATTACATCAAAGCTATATGAGATGTGTCCAAAACAATCTCATGATGAATAATGCTAGAGAACTCCTTAGCATTACTCATCTCATGATTGTCAAGAATTCTTCAAAAACCAAAAATAAGTGTTTGTTGGTGGCTCTGTGANCGCCGGGCAGAACTAAGAGTGTTTTGACAGTGTAAAATAGCAACAAAAACTAATAATTGAAGATTGAAAAGGGAACTCAAGAAGAGAAAAAATAACAAATAGGGAAGAGAAATACCCTAATTGCCCCAAATAAGCTAAAAGAAAAGAACTCTGAAAAACTAGAAATATATTGATGCTTGAAAACTGAATTGAAAAATAATACATACTAGATGCCTTTATATAGCCGAAGATATGATCTTAATTTAATAAGGAAAATGAAAAACTAAACAAAGCCTATTTGGAAAAAGAAAACCCAATTCTAATGGAAAAGGGAAACACAATCTTTGTTGAAAAGAAAAACTAAAACACACATGCATAAAATAAAATAATCCAACTTATTGTTTGATTTCTCCTGCATCAGTCTCCCCGAGTTGGAAAGTACTCGTCCTCGAGTTCAACTCGTCTCTGTCAACATCAACAAAACATGGAGTCAAGTGTTTCATGTTGAACACATTGGAGGTCTTTAAATAACTTGGAAGACGTAATCGGTATACATTATCATTTATCTTCTGTAGAATCTCACAAGGCCCAATTTTCCTCTCACGCAGCTTGTTATACTCACCAACAATAAAGCGATCACATGTGAGTACAGCCAAAACCAAATCACCAACCTCAAAAGTTACCTTGCGTCTATGACTGTCAGAGTGTGCTTTGTACGTGGCGTTACTATCTTCTATAGCTTTTTTGACTTGATCATGAACTCCTTGGAGATAATCAACCATCTCATCAGTCTTAATACTCAATCGACCAATAAGGGAAATGGGTGTCAAGTCGAGTACTCCTGATGGATTTTGCCCATACACGATCTCAAAAGGGCTTAGCTGAGTGGTTCTGTTCTTGGACCGGTTGTAAGCAAACTCTGCCTGTGATAAAGTTAGGTCCCACTGCTTCGGCTTATTTCCTGCTAAACTTCTTAAAAGATTTTCCAAGCTTCGATTCACCACCTCAATCTGACCATCCGTTTGGGGGTGGTAGGCACTACTAAAATTAAGCTTGGTTTCCATCTTTTCCCATAAACTCTTTCAAAAATGGCTCATAAATTTTGTATCACGGTCCAATGTAATAGATCTTGGACCCCATGCATGCGAACAATCTCCTAAAAATATAGGTGAGCAATTCGAGTAGCATCCATCGTCTTTCGGCAAGCGAAAAAATGGGTCATATTGGAAAATCGGTCCACAATCACAAAGATAGAATCCATACTCCTTTGAGTGCGAGGTAACCCCAAAACAAAATCCATGCTAACGTCGAGTCATGGCCATTGGGCACTGGTAATGGACTGTACAGACCAGCATTTGTGAGGGCTCCCTTGGACCGCTGGCAAATAAAACACCGTTCCACGTAATATGCCACATCACTAGTTAACTTAGGCCAATAATAATCGGATGAGATCAAGGCCAAAGTTTTGTTTCGCCCAAAGTGACCTTCTCCATGCAACTTTCGTATTATTTGTTCCCGCAACGAACTATCCGAAATGCATAGTTGTGAACCACGGAACAGATAACAGTTAAGAATAACATAATCACTACACTTACCTGTAGACACCTCAGCCAATATCTTCCCAAATGAAGGATCTTCCGTATACAACTCTCGGAAGGTGTCAAAACCCACAACTTTGGTATGCATAGTAGTAAGAAGTGCAACTCGCCTACTTAGGGCATCAACAACTCAATTCAAGCTCCCTGATTGGTGCCATAAGGAAAAAGTGAACTCCTAAAGGTAGGCAACCCATTTGGCATGTCTGCGGCTGAGTTTCTGTTGGCTATTGATATACTTGAGCGCTTCATGATCAGTAATAAGGATGAACTCCTTCTGCACCAGGTAATGACGCCAATGCTTCAAAGACTGGACAATGGCGTAGAACTCCAAGTCATAGGTTGAATAGTTTTTCTTGGACCCTTACAACTTCTCATTGAAAAAAGCGATCAGACGTCCTTCTTGGCTTAGGACACCGCCAATGCCAACTCCAGATGCATCACAATTGACTTAAAAAAATTTCTCGAAGTCTAGAAGAGCGAGAACCGGTGATTCTGTCATTTTCTGCTTCACCAATTGAAAGCTTGCATCGGCTTCTTCAGTACATTGGAAAGTCTGGCCCTTTAAGCACTCTGTGATTGGTGCAATCAATGTACTGAAATTTCGGATGAACCGTCGGTAGAATGACGCCAATCCATGGAAACTTCGGACATCATGTAGAATCTTGGGTGTTGGCCATTCTAGAATTGCTGTCACCTTAGACTGATCTAAATGAACACCATCAATGGACACAACAAAACCAAGGAAAGTAACACTAGTAGTAATAAAGGAACACTTCTTTCGATTGACATATAAACACTCTTTTCGTAGTGTTTCAAAAACCTCCCTGAGATGCTCCACGTGTGTTTCCTGCGAAGGGCTATAAATGAGGATATTGTCAAAGTATACAACAATGAATTTCCCCATGTAAGGCTGCAACACTTGATGCATGAACTGCATGAATGTGCTGGGTGCATTAGATAATCCAAAAGGCATGACCATCCAGTCATATAGCCCATGATGCATTTTGAACGCTGTTTTCCACTCATCTCCAAGCCTGATTCTAATCTGGTGATACTCGCTCGTAAGATTAATTTTGGAAAATGCCTTAGAGCCTGCTAACTGATCTAGCATGTTGTCTAAGCGGGGAATCGGGAATCTATACTTCACTGTGATTCGATTGATGGCTCTACTATCAACACATATGTGCCACGATCCATCATTCTTCATAACTAAAAAAGCGGAAACTGCACATGGATTCATGCTCTCTTGAATGTAATCTCTTTTCAACAACTCCGTCACTTGGTGTTGTAACTCTTTAGATTCCTTCGGACTGAGGATATAAGCTGGTCGATTTGGAACGCTTGACCCTAGCACAAAATCGATGTGGTGCTGTATATCTCTCATGGGTGACAAACCAGGGGGTAGCTCATCTAGCATTAAATCAGCAAACTTAGTCAACAGCTCCTGTAACTCCATTGACACATCATCATTTATTCTAGAACCCTATTCTCGTGGCATCAAGGCATACACAACGCCCTCTTCTTCTACTTCTTCAAGGAACAAAGACATTGATAGAAGATTAACGCCATTTTCGGTTGCTGGTACAGGAATGGCTCCTTCTCGCCGAGGTGCTAACACCACTTTCTTTCCCTTAATGCTCAAGGTATAGGTATTTTGCCACCCATCATGGAAAACGCTACAATCATACTGCCAAGGCCTGCCTAATAATAAATGACATGCATTCATAAACACTACATCGCACCATGCATTATCGAAATATTTTCTTCCAATTGAAAAAAAAAAAAAAAAAAAAAAAAACATCTTTTATCTACTGTTACCTCACTTCCCTTTTTCAACCAGGACAATTTGTATGGCTTTGGATGGCTATCAGTCTTCAGCTGAAGCTTCTTAACTGCCTCCTCTGATACAACATTCTCACAACTTTCACTATCAATAATCATTTTGCAAACATGCTCTGTGATCGTGTAAGTAGTATGAAAGATATTGGTTCTTAACCAATCTTCTCCGGAGTAATCTTTTGGAGCGAGCAAAATTTTTTTGACAACAAGAGTCTCATTCCCATCTCCATACAAAATCTCATTGTCGTCACCGTTATCAAAAACCGGATCTCCAATGTCGACTTCTTCTATTGTCTCATCCTCAATCAAGAGATTCTTGCTCATCCTGCTATCAAGTTTTCGACAATCTGTCGATCGATGACCGGGCTCCCCACATTTGAAACAACGGATGTTGGAGTTGGAGTTGGAGCTCTGGCCTTGCGTAGGTTGAGGATTAAGACGAGGCTCCTGAGGATAGATTTCTCGTGTATTATGATCTCCTCTTGGTGTAGATCTGGTATTGCTCATGGCTTGCTGTTTTTCTACAATCAAGGCTTGCTGGTAGGCTTCAGAAACCATCCAGAGGGAGTGGAGATTGAGGACGTCTTGTAGGAACTGTTGCAACCCACTTAGGTATCGCGCCACCAATTGCTCTTCAGTCTCAGACAAGTCGTTTCAAGCAACCAATTTGTAGAATTCTTCGGTGTAATCATCAATAGATCTCGCACCTTGTCTTAGCATATGAAGTCGTTGAAACAACGCCTGAGTGTATCCGAAGGGTAAAAAGTGTCCCTTCATCTTCTTCTTCATCTTCTCCCAATCGCAGATCTTCGGTTTGCCTTATCTATCCCACGATCGCTTTAACTGCTCCCACCAAGTGGATACGCGACCCTTTAGCTTGATGGCAACAAGCTCATGCGATCTGAAACCTCCTTATAATCAAAGATCCTCTCTACTTCATGCAACCAATCAATGAAGCCTTCGGCTTGTAGAGTGCCATAAAATTCTGGAAGCTCAACTTTGAAGCCTAAGTTTCCATATCGCTCATCCCGACCACGTTGTTCCCAATCCAGAACAGGGTTGTGATACGGGTTCTCAAAGCTGGAATTTGAATCGCGATCATCTGTTATATCCGAGATATGAATAGAGGATTTTATTAACTCGTTTATGTAAATGACTTAGTGGAATTAATAACCATGAGTAATATAGTAATTGAAAGTAAGAAGAATGGACAAAACACACAGAAAAAGTTTCAAGAAGTTATTCCACTCAAATCTCTAATTTCAGAATGACCTTGTTGGATTAAAATGATCATAAATTTTAATCCCAAACTCCGATTGAAACAAAATTTATGTCATTGGAAAGCTAACTCAAAATACTACAACTTTTTAGTTTATGAATTTTTCCAATTACACCGTTTTGAGGGTCAAATTATCCTGCCAGTAGGCATCATCCGCAGGAGTTGTGATTTCCATTCGAATCAGAGATTTCAGACTGACCTTGTTGGATTAAAATGATCATAACTTTTGACTCAGAACTCTGATTGAGGCCAAATTTATGTCATTGGAAAGATAACTCAAAATGCTACAACTTTGTAGTTTATGACTTTTCCCAATTCCATCGTTTTGGAGTTCAAATCGGCCTGGAAGTAGGTGTCATTCGCAACTCGTCTGCTGTTACGTCCGGACGAACCTTGCTGCCTCTTAGACAGTAGCTTCCGTCTGCAACCCGTCCACAGCAAGGTCCGAACGCTGTGAATAGTAATGCGATATAAATGGGCTGAAACACGAATTTTCAGCTCATTCTCTCATTTTTCTGAACTAGAACACATTGGAGTTCTCCCCTCTCTCCTAGGGTTTGCTCTAAACCTTAAGAGAATGATCTTTTAAGGCTTGGGTTATGATATCTAACACCGGTAACGCATTCCTCGGTGTTAGATTACCGTTTCTACCAATCGTTTGAGGTAAATTCTCAAACCATTGTCCACTTTCTCAAGATTGAGCTACACACCTTATGCATGTTGCTTAATCTTGATTATTTGTCTAGAAATTTATTATATTTGTGGAGTTTGAGCATTGGATCGAAGTTCCAAAGACCGGCTTCATACCTTCAAGGTAAGTGTTCAAGTTAGCTAAGTTAGTTGGGTTTTGCTTAGAGTTTTATAAGTTAATTCTAGAGATTCTCTATGGGTTAACTTTATTAGCATTTAGATTGTGTTTTGAGCTCCATGTATAATGTGGGTCTCAATTGGGCTATGTGCTTATGAGGTTACAAGCACTCATTGGTGTATAGAAATATGTTTTGGGCTATGTATTTTGCCTTATGATCACATGCAATGATGTATTGCAGATTTGTGTGATTAAGACTTATCATTGGTGTCAATTGTAAGCATCAAGCGGAACACTGTGAGTATAATTACTCACTGAGAAAAAATACTATTTTTATGCTTTCAAGATTTTATTATATTCGAGCCAATCGTATGTTATGTTAGTGTTTTATTATGATGATATTTTGATACTTTGAATATGTTTAGAAATGTTTGATGGAATCTGTTTATGAAATAATGTTAAAGATTACATGATTGTAAAAGAAAGAAAAAGAGATGTTTATTGCATGAGAATGATAATGTTTTCGAAGGAGTGATTAGCCCTGATGATAGAAAAGTGATATGTTTTCGAAGGAGTGTAATACTTCGATGATAGTAAAGTGAAATGTTTTCGAAGGGGTGATTAGCCCTGATGATAGAAAAGTGATATGTTTTCGAAGGAGTGTAATGCTCCGATGATAGTAAAGTAAAATGTTTTTGAAGGGGTGATTAGCCCTGATGATAGAAAAGTGATGTTTTCGAAGGAGTGTAATGCTCCGATGATAGAAAGGTGAAATGTTTTCGAAGGGGTGATTAGCCCTGATGATAGAAAAGTGATATGTTTTCGAAGGAGTGTAATGCTCCGATGATAGAAAAGTGAAAT